>JARYGA010013916.1:0-68507 GCA_030545235.1 Helianthus tuberosus
AAACAAGGTCAACGTTTTCGGTTCTGACATTCATGGAATGTTGTATGCAAAACCAGTTGAACACCCTGCGAAAGGATAACCGGTTGGAAGATGTGGTGGACAATAGGTGCAACGATGCGGATGCATCAACTGTAGAAGCGGTTTTGGAGATTGCAGGGCGGTGCACTGAAGCGAACCCGGATGACAGACCGTCGATGCAAGAAGTTTTGCAGTTTCTTGAACAAGAAGTGATGTCACCCTGCCCAAGTGACTTCTATGACTCCCATTCAGATTATGCTTGATCATATTTTGATGACATTATTTAAGTGAATGTATCAGTTTGTCTACATGTGAATTAGCAAATTTTAAGTCATAAACTTGATTTACAAGAATTCTGAAATTTGTTATTGGTGAGTTATAAACAATAGTAGACCTCACGCGGTTGAACTCCACAGTTAAACGTGTCCGTCCACTTGGGTAACCATAAACAAATTTGTTAACTTGTAGGCAAATTGAAAAATATATGTTTAGACCTGGCAAAACAAGTCCATCCATTCCATTTTGGGTTGACATGGGTATTTTAAATTTTAAGATGGGTTAAGATGGGCCAAACAAAATTAGTCACTAGGTTAGGATGAGTCATTAAGTGGTGGATAAAAAAAAGAGTAGGTCAGGATAGGTATGAGATAAAACCCAAGTAGGTCAGGATGGGTATGAGATAAAATCACTAATCTAATTACTACTCGTAGATATCTATTCACAACTGCGACTTCATCAATCGCCGCCGTAGTCCTTTCATGTCGTTCTTCATTTAAAAATAATAAAAGTTTTAAAAATAATAAAAAATATTCTAAAAAATAAAATAAATTGTAAAAAATCAGAAAAATTCTAAAAAATAAAAAAAAATTCTAAAAAATCAAAATATTCTAAAAAATCAAAAAAATTCTAAAAAATCAGAGAAACTCTAAAAAATCAAAAAAATTCTAAAAAATCCTTAAAAATTCAAAAAAAATCCTAATAATAAAAAAATCATAAAAATTCTAAAAAATAAAAAAAAAATCCTAAAAAGTAAAAAAAAATTCAAAAAATCATAAAAATTCTAAAAAAAAAAAATAAAATAATAATAAAAAATAAAAAAAAATCATAAAAATCAAAAAAATTCTAATAAATCCAAAAATTTCAAAAAAATCCAAAAAATTCTAAAAAATCAAAAAATTATAAAAAAATCATAAGAATTCTATAAAATCCATAAAAATCCAAATAATTCTAAAAAATCCTAAAAAATTAAAAGAATTCTAAAAAATCATAAGAATTCTAAAAAAATACTAAAAAATCCAAAAAATTCTAAAAAATTAAAAAAAATCCTAAAAATCCTAAAAAATCAAAAAAAATCTAAAAATCCAAAAAAATTCTAAAAAATCCAAAAAATTCTAAATATTTAAAAAAAATTCTAAAAAAAAAAGTCCTAAAAAATAAAAAAAATTCAAAAAATTCAAAAAAATCATAAGAATTCTAAAAAATCAAAAAAAGTTCTAAAAATCATAAAAATTCAAAAAAAAAAAAAATGAAAAAAGTCATAAAAATTCAAAAAAATCCAAAAAATCTAAAAAGTCAAAAATTCTAAAAAATAAAAAATTAGGATTTTTTGGAATAATTTTAGTTTTTTATAGTTTTTGTATTTTTTAGAATTTTTATGATTTTTTAGAATTTTTTTGATTTCTTTAGAATTTATTTGATTTTTTTTTAGATTTTTTAGATTTTTTATGATTTTTAGATTTTTTAATTTTTTAGAATTTTTTTGGTTTTTTTTTAGAATTTTTTGATTTTTTTAGAATTTTTTGATTTTTTAGAATTTTTTGGATTTTTTTAAAAAATTTTTTGGATTTTTTTAGGGTTTTTTAGATTTTTTACATTTTTAGATATTTTTATTATTTTTTGATTTTTTAGAATTTTTTTGATTTTTTAGAATTTTTATGATTTTTTAGATTTTTTAGATTTTTTTTAATTTTTTTGAATTGTTTGGATTTTTTGATTTTTTATGATTTTTTAGAACCTATCTTAACCCAAACCCATCCTAACCCAAACCCATCCAACTTGCCCACTTTGCCACCCCTATATATGTTGGTATGAGAAAATTATTTTACAAATGATTTTAAAACCACTTTGTCTTGTTTACTTATATAACTTGTTAGGAATGTACCTGTAAAATTAATTAACCAAAAATTGAATAAACCAGTTATTAAGAAATAAAAGTAGTGTAAAACATTAAATAAATAACGTTTTCAAGATAAAAACATTACATATACCTTATTTGCCAAATTACTAAATTTATAATTATTTAAATTATAAATAAATGAAGTACAAGTTATTAAAGCATATGATATAATGATAGTACACTGAAAGTTGTTGAATGATCCCCAAATGAACCTGAAAATATAATAGCAAAGTCACCTGGGCCCCACATGTGAATTCGGATATCGCTGTTGCAATGGTTCGGACAAACCACCCCAGCGTCGCCCTTGTAAAGGGCGTATCCACCTCAGCGACCGGTTGGGGGACGGTCACATGGATGGAGAATTGGAGATGGTCCTGTATTGTCTTGCATTTATTTGTAAAAATACCCCTTTTGGCTTTTGTGACACATTTATTATCTTTTTCCGTGTGAGTGTGTGACTATATCCTGCTTCCTACACCAATCATACTAACACCATAAAGACCATTAAATAAAAGTAAATACAATGCAGTCAGTCCCACATCTGCAACTCCTTTATGGTGATGGCATTCTTTAAAGCTTGCCTTCAAATAAAATCAAATGAATTTAGTTAAGCAGATATGGACTTTTGAGAGTAGATACCCAACTTTTCGACCAATTGTTGGGTCCCATTGCAGCATGAGAACTCTTGCAAGCCCAATACAAAGAGCTGTTAAAAGCCCAAATTTAAAAGGCTCAAACTTACCAGTATCCGTTTAATAAAATATTGAAGTGTGCTCTTTGGAAATATATTCACCGATATATGGATATCCAGGGAACATAATTATGAAATTATTCTATTCTATTCTATATAATAACAAAAGCAAATGTAAACACTACTATATATATTATTTGTTTTTTTGGCCAATTATTTACTTTTTTTTATCGTGCTACCAACGTTTAGGGGTAGAACCGTGTTAAGTAGCAAGTCAACAACAACTAAAACCTGGAAAAAAGCGTAAAAGAAAAACATGGATTATAACACCAAGTAACTGACGTGACATAAAACGAAGACGAACTTGCATTTATACCAACACATATTAAAAAGTCAAATGGGTCAAAAAGCTTTTGGAAAATGGAGGGACAAAAGTGTCAACTTTGAAACTCAAAGGAAAGCAAAGTAAACTTCAACTAAGTAACCCACGTAACGTAAAACATAGACGAACTCGCATTAGAAAATTGAGGAGGGCAAAAAGCTTTTAGAAAATGAAGAGACAAACATGACAACTTTAAAACTTTCGAGAGTAAAATAAACTTTAACAGAGACAAAAAAGAAAAAGAAAAAAAAAAAGAAGAAGAATTAGAAGAAGAAGCAGCAACTTGAGGGACCACCAAACAAAGTTTGGTGGCTAAAATCGGCTAGGTGAAAGTGATAAAATGTTAGTGGTAGAAGTGTAATTAACATCCTGTGCAAATAATGCACTGTAGATAAGATGCTATCTCAAATGTTATATTTAGTAATTAGTAATGTGGTTTACATTTTTGTCCCTAAGGTTTCTACGTTTTACTTTTAGCCTTTTAAGTTTTGCAACTTTTTTTGTCTTTAAGTTAAAGCTTTGTTGGTATAACTTCGAGTTTGTCTACGTTTTACGTCACATTGTGGTGTAAATTTGCGTTTTTGTTTTACGACTTTTTCGGGTTTGGTCGTCGTTTGCTTAATACTTAGGGGCTGTTTGGCAACTTCTGAATGATTAAGTGCTGAACTACTAAAATGTCTGAATCACTAAGTGCTGAACTAGTAAGATATCTAAACCATTAAGGGCCGGTATAATGCTTAACCGTTCAGAGACAAATGTCTGACCAATTCAGATTAAAGGTCTTAACCATTCAGACTTAGGGGCTGTTTGGTAGTCTCTGAATGGTCATTAAGAGGCTACCTATTAATGGAACAATTAAGAATTTTACCAATGAGAAGGTAGAAGAATATGACATGTGATGATTTACCATTCAGAGGTTACCTCTTAAGCATTCAGACTTGAGGTTATCTCTTATTCATTCAGAGGTTTTAAACCATTAAGAGGTAGCATCTGAATGGTCATTAAGAGGCTACCAAACAACCCCTTAGTATAATGATTAACCATTCAGAGGCAATTGTCTGAACCATTTAGACATCTGCTCTTCAAAACAAACAGTCTGAACCATTAAGTGCTGAATCAGTAAGAGGTCTGAATCATTACGAGTCTCATTAAGAGCTAAATAAACAGCCCCTTAGCATGGTTTTATGATCCCTGCGCCCGCAACGCAGAGGTTAAACACTAGTTTTCTACAAAACGTAAAAAGGTTTTAAGCTGCAATAATAAAAACAAAACCGCATAAAAATGTGTTAAAAACAGAAGTGGATCAACATAGGCAACACAGTACGTCATACCGATATGTTTTTGTTATGTTGTATCTACTACTAGTTTTTAATGTGTTATATACGACGTGACACTCGACGTTGATTTACCAAATACCTATAAAAAGGGACATTAGTAAAAAAGCTTGTGGATCCACAATATTGGTAACTAATAAAAATTTCAATGATGTTGGGTTTTGTTTGAATTTAAATATATAATTCTATTTTAAACGAAGATAAAATCCTCTAAACGGTTCTTAAAACAATCCATATTGATATGGGTGTGCATAGATCCTTGTGGTTTGTTTTTCCCCTAAAACTACACCGGTATAGATAGCTTCCCCAGAGAGTCGTTTGTTCGATCACGCGGTTCGGGTTAGGATTTCTGATTTTGTTATGTTCCATCTCTTTGGGATTGGATCACATGTGCCTAAGTGCTGAATCAGTAAAAGGTCTGAATTACTAATATCAATTTGGTTGTGCTCATGATTTAAAAAAAAAGGATTTGCACAATTACCAACTATGACAGGAGTTTTTGTTGTCCCCTAGTGAAGTCTAGTTGGATCATATGATAAAGAGAGAGTGGGCATTTTGAGTTCCAAAAGCCAAAAGGTGATTTTGAAGGTAGAAATTCACGTGACCACTGTCTCCTCAATTTATACACAAATGAATCAAATCTGAAAATGAGAAACAACAAGACATATATACTAAAAGATTAGATAAAAAGAAGTATAAGACCATCCGTAGTGTGCTATATTTGGGCGTTTTCTCCTCCCAATAATGCCCAATCACGTCCGGCACCTGCCCCCATAGGCGTTATTAAGCGTTTTTTGGCAAGAAATTTCCCTTGGCGTGTTTTAAATCACGCCCTCAACATTTGTGTTTGGCCAATAGCATTTAATAATCCCTTTTTTAATCCAATAGGTTTTTTTTGTTGATTTTTTTATTTTTATTTAATTATTTACACCCTTTAACATAATGCCCACATCCCCACTACACCCACTTTAGAAAAACACCCAATAATGCCCCCTTGCTGACTGTACTGCCACATGACGGAAAACGCCCTAGGGTAAGGGCATTATTCACCCAAACCATTACACATGGTCTAACAAAACTTGATATAATAACTAATAGATACCCGTGCAAGAAGTATAATAAAACTTAATATAATAATAACTAATATGTAACACCCCGTGTTTTCGAAAGTCAAAGTCAAAGTCAATGTCAAAGTCAACGACCGATTTCGCGCAACTTGACTTGTAGTAAATTTCCTTATGTGTTTATTTTAGCTGTATTATGTGGAGTAAGTGTCAATGATCACAATAATCGACATGTGTTATTCGCTATATAATCGACTTACGACTGTGAACTATAGGAAGTAACAATGCGATAAAGTCAATTAAGCGCTAATCAATCTAATTTAATCGACATCAAATCACAATCACACTCGCAACTCGAAATACGCATTTTGGTTATTGTTATACATGTGTGTCACACACATGTATAACAATAACCAAAATGCGTAGTGTGTGTGTGCCTTATGTGTTACTTGTGCATGTTTATTTATTTTATGTTGTGGTAATCAATCGAAACGCAATCGAAACTCGAAACACAATCGAACTCAATCGAAATCGAACTATGATAATTAGTGGAGAAGGGATAGTGCAAGATATGAATAGTTGAGATTAAAAGTAATTTGACTAGGAAACTCTATCGCATTCGCATCGCTCGTAATCGAAATTGAAACAGCAAAAATCGTCGCGCCAAACACCCGAACCAAGTGCCATCCGGCCGGATTGCCCATCCGACCGGGCTGTCACTTGATCTGGTGCCATATGTTATCCGACCGAGATGACATCCGACCGGATAAGTCACCCGGGCGAGATGCCATCCAACCGACCCACACTTTCCTCTTTGGGTAACTCTATAAATACCCATGTCACTTCCATTCTTTCTACTTTTGGCAACTCTCTGACCGAACAGCACGCTCTCCTCACCTTTTCTTCGATTACTCTCGATTCCGGTAAGATCTCGTCCTAAATCTTGTACTTTTTTTATCTACACGCACTCCTACACCTTTCTATCTTTTGAATCTTAACTTTTAACCGTGAAATCACTAGATTTGAGGTGTTATAGGATGACGTCATCATGTGTTCTTGATGAACTTCATGTTTTGGCCTCAATCCACCAAGAACAACTTAGATCTAGTCGATTTCCACACGAATACACAAAGATCTTGCACAGATCTAAACATAATCATAAGTGAAAAAGGATTGAAAGATGGTTTCTAACTTTCTTTCAACTCTTTTACACTCAATACACTCAAAACCGATAGAATCGGACCTTGTTCTAGCCTTCTACTCATTCGCAGTGTTGTGCTAGCTCAAGATCTGGATTCTACTCACGAGACCACCGATTTCGGGTTAACCAAGAACAACCGCCTTGAACCGGTTAACTGGTCAAACTAGGGTGATTCCTGTTTGATCGAGTCACTTGGGTCAAGATAGGGTTCTGTTGGTTAGCACGTTGTCAAAGCGTCTCGATAAAACGACAAACAAACAAAACGGCCAAGTGAAAGACGAACGGGACGACCAGCACGGAGTGCTATTCGACCGGACTACTGTCCGAACGGATAAGCCATCCGAGCGACTAGGTAATCCGAACGGCTTGCACATTGGGTCCCACACTTAACCAACTTTATCTGAAGTTTGAGTATTGAACAGATCGATAACATATCCGACCGGATTACTCTTCGTATCATGAGATACTTGGACTTAAACAATTTTCAACATGTTCAATGCACTAAGGATGCCACCCGACTGGACTGTTGCCCGATCGAGTGACAATCCGCTGTGGATTTGTTCTCACTAAGTAACCTCGCCACTCGAGTCGACCGTCCGACCGGACAACCTTCCGATCGGATGACCATCCGAACGGATTGTCATCCGCACGACTAAGCTGCCCGATCGATCGACCTGAAAGGTGGAGATACTTCAATGTTTTCAAAATGCTACAACGAAAACTTCAAAGGAAAAGCCATCATACACAAACACATCCTTCTCAAAGGAAGAAACAATCCACTCGAATAGTCATCCGACCGGACCACCTGTCCGATCGGATTACCATCTGACCAAGCTGCTGTCCGAGCCACTTACACTTTGCACCGTTTTACGCGTCACTCATCGTTATGTTATCGATCTGTTCAGGCTAACCCTACTCTCTAGCGCTCCATTCAATCCATCATCGCTGTGAGTATACTCGATCCCCTTTTGCTTTACGCACTTTTGGGTGTTACATACGTTACATATATTCAAAGCACGACAAACACACTACTCAATACTATTTGAACGCTAACCGTTAATGCATGTTATACGTGGCTTATGAATGCTTGTTTGTTATGTTTACACATGGAATGCTGTCTACCTACCTTAGCAACGATAGTACTATAGTTTGGACTCAGCACCTATTCGCAGGGGTTGTTAAGGACAATTACTTGCATGGATTACGGTGGTAATCATGTATTGCGAACTGCCTCTGGCAGTCAACCCGCAGTCATTGGTATCGATGGATCTATGTTGATAACTAACGTGCTTCATTTCACTATGTGTACGTGCTGGTTATGCGTAAACGAATTTCGAACTCTATATGCTATTATCAAACTTGTATGCTCACTTTTACATTATATGTATTGACTTTATTTTAACGTATGTGACAGGTGCTTAGGATGCACATCTGGTAGGAAATCGAAGCTAGAATAAGGCTCTAGAGGCCAACAAATAGTTGCCTGTACAAATTTAATCAAGGGTCTCTAGAAGCAGATAAACAATTGCTCTATTAGAAAATCTGAGTTGTCGGAATAGAACTATTTGCCTAGATTTTGTCTGTAATAATTTGTTTACCTTTTGAGACATGGTATGGGACATGTTACTTTAAATTGATTGGTAATGATAATTGTTATGGAAACTTCTGGACAATCTGTTTCGCTCAGTGCCATGCCCCGATGTTTCCGCCATCGGTTGGGGTGTGATAGATTGGTATCAGAGCCATAACTATAGGGAATTAGGCAAGACACGACCTAGTCCGGGTCGATGTCTTAGAGACCTAGTCTATAGTTAGGAACCAACAGACCGACTTGTGCATAACCGTTAGGGATTATGTATGAGCTTGTTATTTCTCGCTATTCTCGCCTATGCCACACTATCACTGCACTCGAATTTTCAACTATAAAGGAGCAACTAAGTCAAGATTAGGTGTGAAAACCGCAAACTCTCGACTAAAGTTGCTTAATCAACCCGCATTTTATCTACAAACGAGGAGAATTATGCCAAATCAGGAGTGAAATCTATATTTTGATGAATAATCTCCTCTATTTTATTAAAAACAGGAATGAAGTTATTAAGCTAGGGGTGAAACCCTAACCTTGACGACTTGTTCCGCTCATTTTACAAAACTCTCACCAAAGTCTCGACGGACTCCAACGACATGAAGTCACGATATGATCAACGGGATGCGTGCCCAATGCCCAAGAATCGAGGCAAAGGCACTGCCCTGAAGGTCAAATGTGCACAACATATCCTTGTGAATAGTCGAATCACTTTGGTTAGTCGAAGTCTAATAGCCGCAGACGATCTATTTCTCGATTTTTATGTGTTTCGATTCTGAGCCGCAACTGCTGACTCTGATGATTCGTTGACTTTACGTGTTTTTATGTGTTTCATGTTTATTTGTTAACGTTTTGAGATGTCACTGGTTTCGATCTAACGCCTTTTTTCTTCCGCTACTCACACAACACACTACACATCGTTAACAAATCGCTAAATTGTGGACGACTTTATGCTACGTTATACGCTTATACTACGCGACTCGATATACTAAACGCGATCGCTATATTCAAATACTCGCGAACTTTGAATGCTAGGTTTTGTATTTTGAGGCAGTCGGAATACTCTACGTGTTTCTATATGCTCCTATATGTCTCTTGTGATTGTGTGCTTTTGTGAATTCTGTGCTCTACGTGCCTACGTGCCTGTGTGCTTCTGTGTTTATGTGAATCTGTGATTATGTACCTATGTATCTATGTGATACATGATTATACGTGTTCCTAAGCTTTAGTAAGTAGTAGACGTGTGAGGTGAGATTCGAATACATTGCGTTGAGTCCTGTGACGATGTCTGTTGCAGACAATGTCATCTGGATCCCGCCACCCATCACTTTCTCGTCAAGAAAAGAGAGACAAACGTCTTGCTGCTATCATCGCTAAACAAGTAGCAAACGCCGTGAGTGATGTCTACGAAAATGTCAGCAAATCATCTGAGGAGTCGAGAACCGAAGCTCCTAAAGCTGCTACCAAAGCTCCCTTCAGTTTCAAACAATTCAAGTCTTGTGGGCCAAAGGAATTCACTGGCGAGGAAGGCCCTACAGCGTTGTTCCAATGGTTTGATTCCATTGAGGTCACTCTACGACAGAGCGGTTGCCCAGACGATCTCCGCACTCTAAACGCTAACGGCGTCTTCCAGTCCCGCGCACTAGACTGGTGGACGGCCGAGAGAAACAAGCGAGGGAACGATGCAGCGTACGGTCTGTCGTGGGACGAACTCAAGGAAGTCATGCTGGAAGAATTCTGCCCTCCTTATGAGCGCCAAAAGCTAGAAGATGAATTCTGGCACATAAAGCAGAAGGAAGGTGAAAATGCTGCTCTTACTGCTCGCTTCAAACAGCTCAGCATCATCTGCCCTGACCAAGTCAAGACTTCAGACATGGCAATCAAGAAGTATATCCGCGCCCTGCCTGACTGTGTTGCAGATTTCGTGTAAGCGGCTAAGACTAAGACGATCGAAGAGACTTATCTACTGGCCGCTGAAATCAACGACAAGCGGGTCAAGGCTGGTGTCTGGGATAAAACTCCAAAGCACCTGCATCAAGCTACCACCGCCGCACCAACTGCTGAAACCACCACCGCATCGAGCAAGAAAAGGAAGAACAAGAGAAAGAACAGCTCCAGCAACAAGAACTGTGCGATCACTGCTGCACCGATACAAGCTGTACCAGCCCAACAGCGTCAAGTAGCGGCGCCTGTGGCAAATGCACCGCCTGCTAAGCGTGCATACACTGGGCCACACCCGCTCTGCCCTACTTGTACCTACCACCACCCGACTACCATCGCTTGCCGTTTTTTGTGCTCATTGCAATATGTACGGCCATTTCACTACCAACTGCCGTGCTCGACAAGCTCCTGCTCAACAAGCTCTACTCACCGCCCCTCAGGGTCAACAAGCTCCTCCAGCACCTGCGGTCAATGCCAGAGCCTGCTTCGCATGTGGCGATCCTAACCATTTCACCAACATGTGCCCAAACAGGGTTGTGAAACAAGAGCCCCAGCAGCAGCAGCCTCAGCAGCAGCAACACCAGCAGCAACAGCAACAAGCAGCACGCGCACGAACTTTCAACATCAACGTGCACCAAGCCCAAGCCGACAACAACATGGTCAATGGTATGTTCCTTGTGAATGGTATTTATACTTCGTGTTTGTTTGATACTGGAACCGATAATTGCTTTGTGCCGTTCGAATTCGGGAAGCTCCTTAGTCGTAAGCGCTCCCAACTCTCCTCGTCGTTCGATGTTGAAGTCGCTACTGGAAGAACTGTCGCCGTTAATTCTGGTCTCCGTGATTGTACTCTTGAGATCAACAATCACATCTTCCCAATCGACCTTATTCCGATGCAACTTGGAAGTTTTGATGTCATAGTAGGCATGGACTTTCTTCGCGAAAACCATGCTGAAGTTGTGTGCTTCGACAAGATGATTCGATTTTCGCTCGTGAATGGTGATTTATTGTGCGTCTACGGTGAAACTGCTTCGAAAGGTCTCAAGCTTATGTCGTGTGTCCAAGCTAGCAAGTATCTCCGCAAGGAATACAGAGCTTTCTTGGCTAACATTGTAGTAGCGGAGAAGGAAAAGAAAGGAAGGACAGAGGTGAAAGACGTTCCTGTGGTTCGTGAATTTCCTAATGTGTTCCCTGACGACCTTCCCGGCTTACCACCAAGTCGTGGTATCGAATTTCGTATCGACCTCATTCCTGGAGCCAACCCTATTGCCAAAGCTCCTTACCGACTCGCACCGTCTGAAATGCGTGAACTATCGAACCAACTCTAGGAATTACTTGAGAAAGGCTTCATTCGCTCGAGCACCTCTCCTTGGGGCGCACCAGTCCTTTTCGTAAAAAAGAAGGATGGGTCGTTCAGGATGTGCATCGACTATCGGGAATTGAATAAGTTAACTATCAAGAACCGCTATCCCCTACCTCGCATTGACGATTTGTTTGATCAGCTACAAGGTGCTACGTGTTTCTTGAAGGTCGATCTACGCTCAGGTTATCACCAGCTACGCATTCAAGAGGAGGATATACCCAAAACCACGTTTCGCACTCGATATGGCCACTACGAATTCGTTGTTATACCCTTTGGTTTAACCAACGCACCCGCGGTTTTCATGGATCTGATGAATCGCGTGTGTAAACCTTATCTCGACCGTTTCGTCATCGTATTCATCGACGATGTCTTGATCTATTCCAAATCGAAAGCCGAACACGCGCAACATCTACGTTTGGTTCTCGAGCTACTCCAGGGGAACCAACTCTATGCCAAGTTCTCCAAGTGTGAATTTTGGCTGGAGGAGGTTCAGTTTCTGGGTCATATTGTCAATAGTCAGGGTATTCACGTCGATCCAGCGAAGATTGAAGCACTCAAGAGTTGGATTACACCTAAGAACCCGTCTGAAGTCCGTTCTTTTCTCGGACTAGCGGGCTACTATCGACGATTTATCGAAGGATTCTCAAAGATCGCTGTACCGCTTACCGCTCTCACGTATAAAGACAAGCCTTTTGTTTGGGGAACTGAACAAGAGTCTGCCTTTCGAACCCTCAAGCACAAGCTTTGCAATGCTCCTGTTCTCACATTGCCCGACAGAAACGACGATTTCATTGTCTATTGTGATGCTTCCAACCTCGGTCTCGGTTGTGTCCTTATGCAGTGGGACAAGGTTATAGCTTACGCATCTCGTCAGCTCAAAATCCACGAGAAGAACTATACAACCCATGATCTAGAGCTAGGCGCAGTTGTTTTTGCGTTAAAGATCTGGCGACACTACCTGTATGGTACAAAGTGTACGATCTTCACCGATCATAGGAGCCTACAACATATCTTTAATCAGAAGGAACTTAATATGCGTCAACGCCGATGGGTAGAACTTCTCAATGATTACGACTATGAGATTCGTTATCACCCAGGCAAGGCAAATGTTGTTGCCGACGCTCTCAGCAGACGGAGTTATTTGCTCAGCACTCGTAATGTTCAAGCCCAATTCGATCTCGAAACCCTCATCCGCGAAGCTCAGCATGCATGTTTTAATGAACGCACTCTGAAGAAGGAAATAATCTATCACAACGAAGCCCAGCTTGTGAGTAAATCAAGTGGGATATTCCACTTTCTAGACCGAATTTGGATCCCTAAACGGACCGATTTGCGACAGATTTTGATGGACGAAGCCCACAAATCCCGGTATTCTATTCATCCCGGTGCCGACAAAATGTACCAGGATCTTCGCTACAAGTACTGGTGGCCGGGCATGAAAAGGGATATTGCTCTCTACGTTGGAAAATGCCTGACTTGTGCAAGGGTTAAGGCCGAACATCAAAGACCCTCTGTCTTACTCGAACAACCTCCGATCCCTATGTGGAAATGGGAGAGTATAGCTATGGACTTCATAACAAAGCTTCCACACACGTCATCAGGTCACGACAGCATTTGGGTTGTTGTTGACCGTTTGACCAAATCAGCTCACTTTTTGCCAATACGGGAAGACTACAAGGTAGAACGATTAGCCCGAATCTACACCGATGAGATCATTTGTAATCATGGGACGCCTCGCGATATCATCTCTTATCGTGATGCTCGGTTTACCTCGCGACTGTGGGAAACGTTTCAAACAGCTCTCGGTACATCGCTTAATCTAAGTACAGCATTCCACCCTCAAACCGACGGTCAGACTGAAAGAACGATCCGTACTCTTGAAGACATGCTCCGTTCGTGTGTCATAGATTTCGGTGGTAATTGGGACAAATACCTGCCGTTAGTCGAATTCTCGTACAACAACAGTTATCATTCCAGCATTCAAATGGCACCATTTGAGGCCTTATACGGAAGAAAATGTCGATCGCCCATTGTGTGGCACGAGATCGGTCACTCGCAATTAACCGGTCCCGAGCTATTACATGAAACGACTGATAAAGTCCTCCAAATTCGAGATAACTTGTTGAAAGCTCGAAGTAGACAGAAAAGTTACGCTGATAGACGACGCAAGCCCTTTGAATTTGACGTTGGCGACTACGTACTCCTAAAGGTATCCCCTTGGAAGGGTGTAGTCAGATTCGGCAAGAAAGGGAAACTAGCGCCTCGATATGTTGGACCTTTCAAGATTCTGGAAAGGATCAGAAAAGTCGCCTACAGACTCGAACTACCGGAGGAACTTAGTAACGTCCACCCGACTTTCCATGTGTCAAACCTACGAAAGTGCCTGGCTGAGCATGATCTAATTGTACCTCTCGACGACCTTCAAGTAAACGAAACACTACACTTCGTGGAGAAGCCTGTCGAAATCATGGATCGCCAAACCAAGCAGCTCAGACGCTCGCACATTCCTATTGTGAAAGTCCGATGGGAAGGCAAGCGAGGCGCAGAGTTCACTTGGGAACTCGAAAGCGACATGGAGGCGAAGTACCCGCAGTTATTTGTTACGGCTTCGACTTAATTTTGGGACGAAATTCCCTAAACAAGGGGAGGCTGTAACACCCCGTGTTTTCGAAAGTCAAAATCAAAGTCAAGGTCAAAGTCAACGACCGATTTCGCGCAACCTGACTTGTAGTAAATTTCCTTATGTGTTTATTTTAGCTGTATTATGTGGAGTAAGTGTCAATGATCACAATAATCGACATGTGTTATTCGATATATAATCGACTTACGACTGTGAACTATAGGAAGTAACAATGCGATAAAGTCAATTAAGCGCTAATCAATCTAATTTAATCGACATCGAATCACAATCACACTCGCAACTCAAAATATGCATTTTGGTTATTGTTATACATGTGTGTGTGTGCCTTATGTGTTACTTGTGCATATTTATTTATTTTAGGTTGTGGTAATCAATCGAAACGCAATCGAAACTCGAAACGCAATCAAACTCAATCGAAATCGAACTATGATAATTAGTGGAGAAAGGATAGTGCAAGATATGAATAGTTGGGATTAAAAGTAATTTGACTAGGAAATTCTATCGCATTCGCATCGCTCACAATCGAAATCGAAACAGCAAAAATCGTCGCGCCAAACACCCGAACCAAGTGCCATCCGACCGGGCTGTCACTTGATCTGGTGCCATATGTCATCCGACCGAGATGACATCCGACCGGATAAGTCACCCGGGCGAGATGCCATCCGACCGACCCACACTTTCCTCTTTGGGTAACTCTATAAATACCCATGTCACTTCCATTCTTTCTACTTTTGGCAACTCTCTGACCGAACAACACGCTCTCCTCACCTTTTCTTCGATTACTCTCGATTCCGATAAGATCTCGTGCTAAATCTTGTACTTTCTTGATCTACACGCACTCCTACACCTTTCTATCTTTTGAATCTTAACTTTTAACCGTGAAATCACTAGATTTGAGGTGTTC
The DNA here is from genome assembly GCA_030545235.1 of Helianthus tuberosus. Classification (NCBI taxonomy): domain Eukaryota; kingdom Viridiplantae; phylum Streptophyta; class Magnoliopsida; order Asterales; family Asteraceae; genus Helianthus; species Helianthus tuberosus. The sequence goes on from JARYGA010013916.1 coordinate 15,298, forward strand.
TAGGATGACGTCATCATGTGTTCTTGATGAACTTCATGTTTTGGCCTCAATCCACCAAGAACAACTTAGATCTAGTCGATTTCCACATGAATACACAAAGATCTTGCACAGATCTAAACATAATCATAAGTGAAAAAGGATTGAAAGATGGTTTCTAACTTTCTTTCAACTCTTTTACACTCAATACACTCAAAACCGATAGAATCGGACCTTGTTCTAGCCTTCTACTCATTCGCGGTGTTGTGTTAGCTCAAGATCTGGATTCTACTCACGAGACCACCGATTTCGGGTTAACCAAGAACAACCGCCTTGACCCGGTTAACTGGTCAAACTAGGATGATTCCTGTTTGATCGAGTCACTTGGGTCATGATAGGGTTCTGTTGGTTAGCACGTTGTCAAAGCGTCTCGATAAAACGACAAACAAACAAAACGGCCAAGTGAAAGACGAACGGAACGACCAGCAAGGAGTGCTATCCGACCGGACTACTGTCCGAACGGATAAGCCATCCGAGCGACTAGGTAATCCGAATGGCTTGCACATTGGGTCCCACACTTAACCAACTTTATCAGAAGTTTGAGTATTGAATGCATTGCTATCCGACCGGACTACCTATCCGACCCGATTACCCTTCGTATCATGAGATACTTGGACTTAAACAATTTTCAACATGTTCAATGCACTAAGGATGCCACCCGACCGGACTGTTGTCCGATCGAGTGACAACCTGCTGTGGATTTGTTCTCACTAAGTAACCTCGCCACTCGAGTCGACCGTCCAACCGGACAACGGTCCGACCGGATGACCATCCGAATGGATTGTCATCCGCACGACTAAGCTGCCCGATCGACCGACCTGAAAGGTGGAGATACTTCAATGTTTTCAAAATGCTACAACGAAAACTTCAAAGGACAAGCCATCATACACAAACACATCCTTCTCAAAGGAAGAAACAATCCACTCGAATAGTCATCCGACCGGACCACCTGTCCGACCGGATGACCATCCGAACGGATTGTCATCCACACGACTGGACCATCCGGTCGGATTACCATCCGACCGAGCTGCTGTCCGAGCCACTTACACTTTGCACCGTTTTACGAGTCACTCATCGTTATGTTATCGATCTGTTCAGGCTAACCCTACTCTCTAGCGCTCCCTTCAATCCATCATCGCTGTGAGTATACTTGATCCCTTTTTGCTTTACGCACTTTTGGGTGTTACATACGTTACGTATATTCAAAGCACGACAAACACACTACTCAAAACTATTTGAACGCTAACGGTTAATGCATGTTATACGTGGCTTATGAATGCTTGTTTGTTATGTTTACATATGGAATGCTGTCTACCTGCCTTAGCAACGATAGTACTATAGTTTGGACTCAGCACCTGTTCGCAGGGGTTATTAAGGACAATTACTTGTATGGATTACGGTGGTAATCATGTATTGCAAACTGCCTCTGGCAGTCAACCCGCAGTCATTGATATCGATGGATCTATGTCGATAACTAACGTGCTTCATTTCACTATGTGTAAGTGCTGGTTATGCGTAAATGAATTTCGAACTCTATATGCTATTATCAAACTTGTATGCTAACCTTTACATTATATGTATTGACTTTATTTTAACGTATGTGACATGTGCTTAGGATGCACATCTGGTAGGAAATCGAAGCTAGAATAAGGCTCTAGAGGCCAACAAATAGTTGCCTGTAGAAATTTAATCAAGGGTCTCTAGAAGCAGATAAACAATTGCTCTATTAGAAAATCTGAGTTGTTGGAATAGAACTATTTGCCTAGATTTTGTCTGTAATAATTTGTTTACCTTTTGAGACATGGTATGGGGCATGTTACTTTAAATTAATTGGTAATGATAATTGTTATGGAAACTTCTGGACAATCTGTTTCGCTTAGTGCCATGCCCCGATGTTTCCGCCATCGGTTGGGGTGTGACGGATTGGTATCAGAGCCATAACTATAGGGAATTAGGCAAGACACGACCTAGTCTGGGTCGATGTCTTAGAGACCTAGTCTATAGTTAGGAACCAACAGACCGACTTGTGCATAACTGATGCGTGTGAAGTGTGTATATAAGTTTAAGTATATTTTAAGCCCTTTTACACTTTCTTTAGCCAAGTTTTAAATTTATAAAACACGATATTTACTAACACTAAACACACATATGGGCAAGTGCACCCATCGTAAGCGTAGTATAGTGTTGGTAAGATACCGAGGTCGTCCAAGGACACAAGAGCTTTTAGTACCGGTTTATCCTCAACGTCTAATCAAATCAAAAGTTTAGAAAAATGTTTTAAACTAAGAAAATAAAAACTAAATAAAACGCTGAAAATAAAAATAAAAGAAAAACAGATAGACAAGATGAATCACTTGGTTCCGACTTGTGTATAGTGTAACCTTTGATTATTTCCGCACTTTTGCACTTATTTAAGAGATTATCTTAGTTATTGTAGTAGGCCCCTCTTTTGGAGGTGACGTTACCCTCAACCCAGTAGTTTGAGTCAGCAAGGATACAATCCTAAAGGGTCGGATTATTGAAAGATAGTTAATTAAGTTATTAATGCAAATTATGGTAGGCCCCTCTTTTGGAGGTGACGTTACCCTCGACTAAGTAGTCTGAGTCAGCAAGGATACAGTCCTAAATAGCCGGGTTATAGTATTAATAGTAGTTAACTTATGAGGGGATCAAAGAGTTTGGACCCCCGCCATCCAATACCGTTAAGTATTGAAGGATGTCCTACTAAATTTGACCCAGGTCCATTGCAGGACCTCTAAACGCTGAATAATGGCAAGACTCTTACCAAACCGTTCCTTTAACCCCCGACCAGGTAGCCAACATACCTCCATATAGACCGTGGAGATATGAATGGTGAAAATCTTTTATTTTATATAGACAGTAAAATAATGCCAAGACACCACGGACAAACGATAAGGAAGAATCACCTTCAACATAAGAAACTAGTTATTAAAGTCATTAATACAAAACCAAGTAAAAAGTGCGAAAAGATTAGAAATAAAAAGTATTACACTAGACACTTGTCTTCACCAAGTGATGTAAGAGACTTAGGCAAACATGGCCTTGAGTGTCAAGAACTCTTACGATCAATCTTGGATCCCGAGACGACTCACACACTCTATGATGGACCATGGATGATGGTGGTGGATGATGGTGTTATGGTGGTGGTGGGTGGTGGGTGGTGGGTGAAGTGTGAGAGAGGTGGTGTGCCAAGGGACGGTTTGAGCTTAAGCCAAGCACTCCTATTTATAGGCTGAACAGAAGCTCGGGCATGGCCCCGTGTCCAGTGGGCACGGCCCCGTGTCCACATCCTTCTCTTTCTTCATTTAATGCAGCTTGTCTTATTAGTTGACCACGGCCCCGTGTCCGCTGTGCACGACCCCGTGTGCAGAAGAATCTTTGTACTATGAAGATTTGCCTAGATTGTGCAAATCTTATAGTTGACCACGGCCCTGTGTCCGCTGAGCACGGCCCCGTGGTGGGCAATAGAAGCTTCTACCACTTTGTCTTTTCTGCTGACGCTTGGGCACGCCCCCGTGCTGGCTGAGCACGGGGCGTGTTCAGTCTTCTGTCTTCTTGTTTTGCTTGGGAAGATGCTGTCGTGGGGTCAGGCATGTCACGTTTGTTCCTTTTCTTGTATTTATGTTAGATTTTGCTGTCTTTTTGCTTCTTTTGTTAATTTGAGCTCATTTAATCCTGAAAATACAAAAGGAAGACAAAAGCACACTTTTTCCAACATTAGTACTAAAAAAGGGTTAGTTTTATGCCATAATTGATGTAATTTATATGTTGCATTTTGCACACATCAAATACCCCCACACTTGAATCTTTGCTTGTCCTCAAGCAAAACTCTTTAATATGTGGCTTTTACACTCCCATATGGAATGGGTAGAAAAGAAGGTTTTTGGGCTTGTCATAGAGTGTCGGGATTTCCAAGATTCTTTATTTAGTTTTATTTTTATTTATTTACAATCATATTCGTCATGATTTATTTAAAACTTTTCATAAGATAAATTACTTATTAGGGCATAACATGCCTCTTTTAAAATTCTATTTATTTACAAGTTCACATACCTCACGGGGATCACTCAACACTCGGCCGAAAATGTATTTTTGTGGATCACTCGAGAGCGGCATGGAACTTACTCCTACCATATGCTTGCCAAGCAATCAATCCTCCTCCTTTTTAACTATGTACATTTGTAAATATCAAGAGGACTTTTTGGGTGAAGGGTTAGGCTTGGGTTAAAGGTAGGTGGTTGGGTTAGTGGTTAGTGGTTAGTAGAAAAAGGGCGAAAAGCGTAACAAGCGTCGGTTTTCGTAAGACTTTATTTTTGCAACTTTTATTTTGATGAAGCTATTATTCAAACAAAGTTATTTTTGATAAACTTGTTTGTTTATTTGTTTTTGCTTCATCATCAACAATTTTTTTTTTTTTTTGAAAAGTCTTATAAAGAACCGAGCTAGTTACTAAAACAAAGGGTTAAAAATGAAAAAGGTTTTGGTGGGTAAAAGGGTGTTTGGTTTGGGTTATGAAATGAAAAGGTTTAGGCTCAAAGGGGACTAACTAGGGGGATTTTGGGTAGGTGGTAAAAAAAAAGAAAAATAATGGTGTAGAAATAAAAAGGGTTAGTCCTAATGCCTCCATCATTTACTTACTCGGGTTTAAGTTGGTAAGGACCGGGAATGTATCGTCGTGGCAAGTTCTAGAGTCGTAAGAACCAAGCGGCTATTCACACAAGAAACGAAAAATGAGCATTTAGTTTAATGATATGTAATTGTATGCTCAATAAAGGCTCAAAACTCACTTTTGTGGGAATGGGTTTTTTATGTGATCAAGTATATATAATCAAATTTTAACTAAGTTTGTCATGCCTTTTCATAATTTTCTTATGTTGGTTCTTTTTATCACGACGCTATCGGTTGTAAATTCGTAAAAATATAACTTTTTTAGAACTTGAAATTCCCAAGTTAAACCTAGACAAGTAAAAAAAAATGAAAATTTTTTGAAAAAAATTGGGGTGATTAGCGGTTCCAATAGAGTTTTGTGTAAGGCTTGTATTTAGGACTTGCAAGATTCAAGGTTTTAGCATCCTCCCCACACTTAAATTACACATTGTCCTCAATGTGTCCCAAAAATAAGTTTTTAGGTTGATTGAATGTGTAAAAAGGTGTGAAAAAGCAAAAATTTTGTGTTACTGGGCGCTGAACACGGCCCCGTGTTCAAGTGCCAGTAACAAAATTAAATCAAGAGAAACAGAAGCCTGGACACGGGGGCGTGTTGGGTGAACACGGTCCGTGTCCAGTTACCTGAACTGGGTCTTTTCTGTAGACTGTGCAGCACGGGGCCGCGTTGGGCGGACACGGCCCGTGCCGAACCTACTGTAAACGAAGAATTTTTGTCGGATGGTCCTGTTTTCCTGCATGGGGTGCTGGTTCAAGCTTCCTTTGTATCCTTTGCCATCTCAAGTGTGTTTATTTCCTGAAAATTAAAACTAAACTAGAAAACATAAAAACTAATCTAAATTAAAACTAAGGATAGTCCCGCGGAATGCCTCCGTGGTGCGCCACGTTTATAAGGGTCCTTGGCTAGACCCAAAGTCTGGTCAGATGTTACTCAAGCGGGATGTTTCGCATCCCATGTTACACCGTCGGAGAGCGTCATCCAAACTTGAGTCTATGACCTTCATGTAGTCGACCGGGTCTTCGTCTTCTACTCGCTTTCCCACTCCAAACTTCACTTCCTCGTCCCCAAACTTCAATGTTAGTGTTCCGTCATTCATATCAACCACTGCTTGGGCGGTGGCTAGAAATGGCCTCCCGAGGATGAGAGGAACATCGGCGTCTTCTTCCATGTCTATGATGACAAAGTCGGTTGGGAAAACGAAATTGTCAACTTTGACCAATAGATTTTCAGCGACACCTTGTGGAAATTTGACGGATCTGTCGGCGAGTTGTATGCTTATCTTTGTAGGGCTCGTTGTTCCTAGGCCGAGTCGTTTGAACATTGATGTGGGCATGAGGTTAATGCTAGCCCCAAGATCGGCTAACGCATTACGAACGGGGGATTCCCCAATCGAGCAAGGAATCGTGAAGCTTCCTGGATCAATTTTCTTTTGTGGGAGTTTGTTGAGTACTAAGGTGGAGCATTCTTCGCCTAAATTAACTAATTGCAATGATTCAATTTTCCTTTTATGAGTGAGGAAGTCCCTCATAAATTTTGCATATTTAGGTATTTGGGTAAGGACTTCAATAAAAGGAATATTAACATGCAATTGTTTTAGTAAATTTTCGAACTTTACGAATTGCTCATCGGTCTTTTGACGATTTAACCTACCGGGGTACGGAATCAGAGGAGTCTTGGTTGTCTCTTGATTCGGTAAAGAAGCCTTTTCTGGTTGGGGTGCGGGTGGATTCGTGGTTTGGCTGGACTGGCTTCTTTCTTCTGGCGGTAATGGAGCCTCCTCGGGACCCACGGTTCGATTTCTCAATGTGATGAGATGTACTTGTGCTTTTGGGTTGGTTTCGGTATTGCTAGGTAACGCGCCTTGTGGTCTCTCGGAGAAATTTTGAGCTACTTGACTTAATTGTTTTTCAATGTTTTGAATGCTAGCTTGTTGATTTCTAAAATTCGATTCCAATTGCTGAAATCGATCCGAGTTTTTCTTTTCGGTGTCGGAGATGAGGCGAGATACAGTATCTTCAAGCCTTTCTCGTCCACCTTGTTGTTGAGAAAAGTTTTGTGGTTGTTGAAAGTTATTTCGTTGGTTACTACTATTGCCGGGATCTCTCCAACCAAGGTTTGGGTGGTTACGCCATCCTTGGTTGTAAGTACCCGTTGGAGGACCCGACGGCCTAGGTCTGTTATCAATGTAGTTTACCATTTCTGTTTGTTCATCTAATTCTTTCATACAACTCCAATTTTCACGTGGCCCACCACACCCTTCACAAGCCATAACCGAGGCCGTTTTTGTCATTTCTAGCTTTTTGATTTTCGAAGAGAGGGCCTCGATTTGGGCTTGTAAAGAAGTGCTTTCATCAACCTTATGGGTGCCCGGGGCAATAGATTTATTACCTCGGGGAGTGTGCCATTGAAAATTGGTTTGAGCAATTTCCTCAATTTGATTATATATTTCATTTGGGCGACGATTACCTAAAAGTCCCCCGGAGCTAGAATCAAGTGTTTGTCTTGTGTGTGGTAACAACCCATTGTAGAAAGTGGATACTTGTTGCCATACCGCAAGACCGTGATGAGGACACTTTCTTAGTAGCTCCTTGAACCTTTCCCAAGTTTCATATAAGGATTCCCCATCTTCTTGTGAATATGTATTAATTCAGTCATTAATTTAGCCGTTTTAGCAGGAAGGAAATACTTATATAGAAACTTTTGGGCTAGTTCATCCCAGGTGTTTACCGAGCCAACTGGGAGGGTGTTAAGCCAAGCCTTAGCTCGGTCTTTTAGCGAAAATGGAAACATCCGAAGGCGAATGGCGTCGTTTGATGCTCCATTGATCCGAAAGGTATCACATATTTCTAAGAAATTAGTAATATGTAGACGGGGATCCTCGTCCGCAAGCCCATGGAAGGTTGTGGAGTTTTGAAGCATTTGTATCAAATGCGGACGAAGTTCGAAGTTGTTGGCTTCGACATTCGGTGCATTAATAGCGGCGCCTAGATTACCTACGGTGGGTCGTAGGTAATCCATGAGGGTATGTTGGTCCGCCATTGGAAGTGGGTCCCCCGAAACTTTCTCTTGATTTTTAGCTTTAAGTCTTTTTCTGAGAAAGCGTTCGGGTTCTTCTAGAGGTTCTTTTATGTCTCTACTAGAACTGGAGCTCATACACTACGTAGGAAGTTCAAATGTGGCGCCAACGTTCCAAGTCCTGCGATAAAAACAGAAAAGAATGTTGGTCAGAAGGTTCACCACGTCCCCGTGCTCAGTGAACACGGCCCGTGGTCAAATTTACAGTAATTGTTCTCCGGATCCCTGTTACTGGGAGTTGTACACGGCCCCGTGTTGCACCGACACGGCCCCGTGCTCAGCTCTCTGTAACTCGGAAAATAAAAACTGCCAGTGATAATGCTGGGCACGACCCGTGTCCAACCAGGCACGGCCCGTGCTGAGCTCTGCAGAAACTGAAAAACTACAAAAAATCCTAAAAAAATGAAAAATAAGAAAAAACGATTAGGCCGTTGATTCCTAACTTTCTTAAAATCCTTGTGTCCCCGGCAACAGCGCCAAAAACTTGATGCGTGTGAAGTGTGTATATAAGTTTAAGTATATTTTAAGCCCTTTTACACTTTCTTTAGCCAAGTTTTAAATTTATAAAACACGATATTTACTAACACTAAACACACATATGGGCAAGTGCACCCATCGTGAGCGTAGTATAGTGTTGGTAAGATACCGAGGTCGTCCAAAGACACAAGAGCTTTTAGTACGGTTTATCCTCAACGTCTAATCAAATCAAAAGTTTAGAAAAATGTTTTAAACTAAGAAAATAAAAACTAAATAAAATGCTGAAAATAAAAATAAAAGAAAAACAGATAGACAAGATGAATCACTTGGTTCCGACTCGTGTATAGTGTAACCTTTGATTATTTCCGCACTTTTGCACTTATTTAAGAGATTATCTTAGTTATTGTAGTAGGCCCCTCTTTTGGAGGTGACGTTACCCTCAACCCAGTAGTTTGAGTCAGCAAGGATACAATCCTAAAGGGTCGGATTATTGAAAGATAATTAATTAAGTTATTAATGCAAATTATGGTAGGCCCCTCTTTTGGAGGTGACGTTACCCTCGACTAAGTAGTATGAGTCAGCAAGGATACAGTCCTAAATAGCCGGGTTATAGTATTAATAGTAGTTAACTTATGAGGGGATCAAAGAGTTTGGACCCCCGCCATCCAATACCGTTAAGTATTGAAGGAGGCCCTACTAAATTTGACCCAGGTCCATTGCAGGACCTCTAAACGCTGAACAATGGCAAGACTCTTACCAAACCGTTCCCTTAACCCCCGACCAGGTAGCCAACATACCTCCATATAGACCGTGGAGATATGAATGGTGAAAATCTTTTATTTTATATAGACAGTAAAATAATGCCAAGACACCACGGACAAACGATAAGGAAGAATCACCTTCAACATAAGAAACTAGTTATTAAAGTCATTAATACAAAACCAAGTAAAAAGTGCGAAAAGATTAGAAATAAAAAGTATTACACTAGACACTTGTCTTCACCAAGTGATGTAAGAGACTTAGGCAAACATGGCCTTGATTGTCAAGAACTCTTACGATCAATCTTGGATCCCGAGACGACTCACACACTCTATGATGGACAATGGATGATGGTGGTGGATGATGGTGTTATGGTGGTGGTGGGTGGTGGGTGAAGTGTGAGAGAGGTGGTGTGCCAAGGGATGGTTTGAGCTTAAGCCAAGCACTCCTATTTATAGGCTGAACAGAAGCTCGGGCACGGCCCCGTGTCCACATCCTTCTCTTTCTTCATTTAATGCAGCTTGTCTTATTAGTTGACCACGGCTCCGTGTCCGCTGAGCACGACCCCGTGTGCAGAAGAATATTTGTACCATGAAGATTTGCCTAGATTGTGCGAATCTTATAGTTGACCACGGCCCCGTGTCCGCTGAGCACGGCCCCGTGGTGGGCAATAGAAGCTTCTACCACTTTGTCTTTTCTGCTGACGCTTGGGCACGCCCCCGTGCTGGCTGAGCACGGGGCGTGTTCAGTCTTCTGTCTTCTTGTTTTGCTTGGGAAGATGCTGTCGTGGGGTCGGGCATGTCACATTTGTTCCTTTTTCTTGTATTTATGTTAGATTTTGCTGGCTTTTTGCTTCTTTTGTTAATTTGAGCTCATTTAATCCTGAAAATACAAAAGGAAGACAAAAGCACACTTTTTCCAACATTAGTACTAAAAAAGGGTTAGTTTTATGCCATAATTGATGTAATTTATATGTTGCATTTTGCACACATCAATAACCGTTAGGGATTATGTATAAGGGGAAACCCTATGTTTATTGAGTAAGGGTAATTACGTCCATCGAATAGTTATCAAATAATGATAGAGGGGTAATAAAGTCAATAATCATTTATTAGATAAATATGATAATGACCATTTAATATATTTATAAATACTTTCTTACATGATAATCATTTAACTTAAAAAAAAAAAAACCTTAGAAGAAACGCCATATTGTTAGTTTAGCTAATGACCCTTCATTAACACAGTGTACTAAGAATAATCCATTGACTAGACCCATGTGCGGCTAGGATCAAGAAAGTACTAGTCCAAAAACACATTAATAGTGACTTTACACTTTAGGGAGACATAACATTCATTATTTGACACCAACAACACGAGAATTTTACATGATAAACGTTTTATAGTGGCAAAAACATATCATTCACAAGATTGAGATAGAGCACAATTAGAGTCTCGCGATCCCCATCCACCCTTTATGGACGGTTTCATGATCATGTTCCCCACGGTTTGAGGGAAATAGCACGTGTTAATGAATTGTTTGGTATTGACTAGATGGGAGGTTGATATAACCTAGTAGCAATGGTGCCCACAAATGCCCCTCACAAGAAGGAGATATGATTATGGGCGGACTTGGCCTTTGGCCAGGGTGGGCGGCCACACCCCTTGAAAAAAAAAATAGTGTATATTTTAGGCAAAAAACCCGACCGCACCCCTTGAAAATATAGTTAAACACCTCATCCGCACCCCAGCACAAAATCACATGATATGGCCGGTGCAAATTGATAGTAAACGAGTAACAAGTATTGTTTTATACAACTATGTTTCATCGTTCTATCATTTTACCTTACGTCATGCTCACTCTAGATACGGTGCAAAAGCCTTCATAAATAGTCCTTTGTGTTGTAATGTTATGCTCTGTTGGGATTGAACCCTACCAGAGGAACAGATAATGAAAGCCAAAACCGGATCACAACAGTGGATTCACAATAAGCAATTGTTTACACTAAGTCTTCTCCCTTGAGAGTGATTATAACAGCTGATGGTCTTACATCCACTGCCCGGATACAACTGCTGCTGATATTCAAAACCACTGATGAAGCCAGAAGACTGCTGAGAACTAAGCACTGCTGGTACAATCTACTAATGACAAAACACTGCCCAATCAAGGACTGATCAACCTTGAGGAAAGCACTGACATAAAGAAAGAGCAGTAGTTTAGTATATCATCTATTTTATGTATAGTCAGTGGTTAGGTTTAGCAGTGTTTGTCTAAGAACAGTAGATACAGGTTGTTAGGCTGTTAGACGTCGCTTTCATGGTGACGTCAGCTGAGATGCCTCAGAGGTTTGGATTGTCTATAAATGGGACAGTACTCTGTACTGTTACATTTGATCGTTTTGAGTGAGTTCTTCTCCTCAATTCAATCCTTTCATCTTGTGCAACCAACCATTGGAGTATCAGGCTGAGGGGGAGTTTAGTCTGTAAGCTTGCATTGTAATCATTTGCTTTGTATTATAATCTTTCGACTCTATGAAAAGCAAGTGTTTATCTAAACTATATTCTCCTTTGATTGTGTTTACAAAGTTTGTTATTCATTTCCGCTGCACTTTACACTGTTTCATATTCACTCATTGTTCAATTTATACAAACAAACACAATCATGAGAGCCTCCGATCCTAACAATTGGTATCAGAGCCTGGACAGTCAAATTCGATCTAACAATCAATTTGACATAACAGTTCGGCTCAGAATTCATTGATACTAAGGTTGGGTGCATTTAGTTGAAAAACAGAGTGCCGAGTAAACCATGCTCAAAGTGGTTATTCAAAAACTCTGTAAATCAACCAAGATGTCATATGACACACAAATCTCACACAATAAGTGATTTCATGCACAAGACACTCATGGTTTTTAGATCTGGAAACATATCTGTTAAACTATGGGATTATTTCTTATTTTCAAAATTGATTTCAACTGTTGGTATGAAATTTGTGATGTTTTCATTATGTTTGGATGCTAAAGTATGAACCTCGGATTAATAAAAACCTATGTTCATAAAAACATTAGTGTTTTTGCTAACGAAAGAGAGGGAAATTAAAACTTTAGTCACTTGATCTTATGTGTTGAAAAACAGGTTGAGATCCTCAAAAGGAATAAATCAACTCTGATTAAATACATTAAGAAAGCAGGATAGTCCATATCATTTGTAATGAGAGATTAGTAAAAAATTTGTACAAATATGGCTAAACCTTGTAAAACATTACTACAAAATGATTCTGGATTAAGTATTCCTTCAATAAAGACCTCCCAGTAAGTATCTCATTACTTATGAATGGGAAGGGTGAAAAGGGAAGAAGAAAATTCAGAAAAGCTCAGAAATGTGTTTATCTCAAAACTTTTGAAGTCAAAAGAAAAGAGTATAAACATAAAACACTTTAGAGTCAAAGGTTGGGGTAATTGTGGTCATTAAGCAACTATGTGCAACCATTGGTTTAGGAAAATTCAGGGAACAATAGTATTCCCAGTAAATGTATTTAAAAGAGGACTAGACAAATTTTCAGAATCTTCACATGGTAACAAAGTCTACAACTGGGTTTTCAAAAACCCATGTGAACATGTGTCCTCATTTCTGTTGTCAATTATTCAACAAGAGAATGGTACCAAACAGTGATTAAAATGTATTTAAAATTTCATACCACTGGTGTCAAACCACTGACCATTTTCATAAGCTTGAGATTGATATGATTAGGAGTTTCAGTGAAAAATTATACCAGATTCTTTTGGTGCTGTTTTCAGAAAATCCTTTAACTATTTTTTTCCTGAAACAGGGTTTTCTCAAATAAAGCAGGATATATTATTCTTTATTTTTTTAGGAATGATATATTTTGAACTTTTTACTGGTTTTTGATAGTAAAAGTTTCAATCTCCTGTGAGGATATATGATCTTATTTTTGTTGGTGATACTATCCTCAAAATAGATCAAAAGGAAATGGTATATTTGTCAAGGTCATATCAAACTCAAGTTTGTTCTTACTCTATGAAAAGGATTGATTGTCAACAGATCTTAAAATACTTGGGCACTCATGTTTTAATTCAAATATTATAACAAGAATGAGTTGCCTTGGTAAAAAGTCTACATCATCTGGGGTACTAAACCACTGTCAGAAATTTGTATAAGCATCAAAATGTGTAATTGACATGTGGCAAAACCTTGAATGGAAAATTCTCAAAATGGTTGCTGATATATCCATCTTTCAAATCTTTACCATTTACCCTAATCACTGTTTTGTTCAAACATCTGCCTTCTAAATATTGTCCACTGCTAAAAGTCAGCCACTGATCCTTCATTTTGCTTGGCAAGCACTGATACTCAAAATCAGTGTCTTATCCACTGATATGCTATCTACTGATAGTAAAAATCATCCACTGTTATCACATTATTACCGTTGTAACTACTGATGCTTGGTACATCAGTGGTTCTCAAAACAACTGTCCTCCATTCTTCATCCATATCATCAGAGGTTGACACGTGGTCAGTTTTTAGCCATCAGATCTCAATAACCGCTGCCACATCAGCGATCAATTTTTTTAATAAAACCCTGTTCAAAACCCCCAAACAGGGTTTTACACTGTCGAATTGAATTCTAAAATTCTCTTCTCAAAGCAGTTTCTAACCCTTCATCCCAAATCATTCTCTATTCTTCCGCATCAAAATGACGAAATCAAAAGCAAAATCAAAATCAAAATCGACATCGTCTTCCAAAGAGGTCGTTCAAACGGCCGCTGAATCCGTTGAAATACCGCACAAACCTTCTCACAACCTTCTGGGTTTACTCACAAAACCCGGAACCATAGAAATTTTCGACTCCATCCTTGATACCATCTCCGCATCAAAGTACAAAACTTTGTTAACAGCGGATGCACCAATTTACTTGACAACCCAAAGAGAATTTTGGAAGAATGCAACCCTTGAAAAACAAGGAGACACTGTAATAGCCATAAACTCTTCTCTAAAGGGTAAAACTGTCAAGATTACACCACAATCACTTTCAGAGGTCTTCCAACTCGATGATCAGGAAGGTAAACTTTCTTTTCCCAAAAACGAGTTAAAAAATGATTTTCTGGAAAGAGGGTATAATGCAGAAGTGAAAAAGGACACCTTACAAAAAGGTTACTTCCCTTCTGCAACAAGGTTTTTATTTCATACCCTTCTAATATGTGTTTCAAACAAAACCACTGCTTTTAATGAAATACCATTAAAAATTCAAAATCTGGGATATGCTATTCTTCAAGAAGAAAATTTTAATTATTCCCGGGAAATTTTTAATGATCTGGTTAAAAATGTTGAAACAAAATAATTCTTACTGTTTCCAAGATTTCTAAGCTATTATTTTGAAAAGAAATTCAGTAAGGAGGATATTGCTGCAATAAACCAAGGTGACTCTTTACAGATGCACAGCTTAACAGCTGAAACTTTTACAAGAATGTCAACACCTTGCAAAACACAAGAAGAGGTGCCTGAGCAGAATTTAGCAGCTACCACTGCTCCTCAGGTATCTGCTGCTGAGCCCACTGCTCAAGGTGATCAAAGTAGCAGCATAACTGCTTTGAAACCCACACCTAAAATCACCAAAAAACCACAGAAAAAGAAAAATAAAAAACCCCCCAAACCCATAAAAAAGGCAACTCTGGAGGATGAGATACCAGAGCAACTGCCTGTGACAAAACAAAAGTCACAAGAAACCACTGCTGCTTCTTCCTCACAGCAGTTGGTACAAATATCTCAACCCATAACCGAAACTCCTCCTGTTTCTTCTCAAAAAGAACAGGTTGTACAAATAGGGACTCCACAATATGATGCTCTGGAAACACTCGTTTCCATCATCCACAGCCCAATGCCCGGGGCAAATTCTCTTTCTACACCAAACATCACATCCACAATTCCCCCACCAACTAAACTTCTGTTGGATGCAATCGATTTGAACCAGGCACTAACCAGTCCTTCTCAATCACCTATTAATGAGAATATACCTCAACAAATGACTGGGTCTGATGTATCAATCCTTGCTAACCCACCAACACAACCTGAGGAGGTTACACCCCTTGAGTTATAAGTAACTCTTGGTGGTATTCCAAGTGAAGCAGCCACTACAAATGTTGAACCCACTGGTTTACATTTGGACAGTGGTTACATCAATAAGACTTCCATGGAGGCAATTCCTTACATAGCACCTCTGCCAACCACCAGTGGATTTATTTTTACCACTGGCAACATCAAAAGGTTGTCAAGTGTTGAAGGAAGAAGACCCCAATTCCAAGAAAAAGGGGCATAAGTGGTTAATGTTTGGAGTACACTCCCTACCTCAACCACTGATAAAACCACTGCTAGTGGGAAATCAGATGATCCCATTAAATTGGGTGATGGTTTAAAATATTTGGAATTGACGGAACGTGTTGATAAACTGGATACTTCAGTTGCAGATATCAAAGAAATGCTGCAATAGTTGTTGACAGTACAAAAGATGCAATCCACTGTTGTTCAACCTCAAGCACCTGCTCCAACACAAGCATCTGCTACAAATGAGCTCTGGATCCTTTTCCAACCTTTTCTCCAACAACAAAAAGAAATGGCAGATCAGCAACATGAAATACATGTCCAAAAGCTGAGAAACATCATGGAGTCTAGGTTCAAGAACACTCAAGCAGACATTAAGGCAATCAAGGCCCATTTATTGGAAACCACTGGCACTGCTCCTCCAACAGTTCTTTTCATTGATCAACTTCCCCCAGATAATGCCAAAAAGGGGGAGAAAATTCAGGAGTGGAAGAAGAAGGGAATAGATGATGGTCTTTACATTGAACCAGAAAAGGATACTATGACCAGAAAAATTCCCTTGCCAGATGGTAGCAAAAAGGTTGATGCTACCCAAGAAGCACTTGATGAAGGAGTAGCAAGTGTAAAAAGGGATAGAGCGGCAAAGGATATTTCAAGGTGGAATGAGGAGAAAAGAGCTTACATGGAGCTGAATGCGCAGGGTTGTTCTGAGTCAAAGGATGCTAAAAATCCTAAGCCAAAAAGGAAACCTAAGTCCACACCATCCAGTATTCCAAAGCATATTCCAAAACCACCATCCAAAAGCCACCAGCATCAAACCTCCACCCAAACAGCTGTTGTAACTTCTGTTGTATCAACTACTGTTGGTACTTCAGAGGTTTCAACATCTGTTATCACTTCAACACACACCACTTCAACACACACCACTTCAACACACACCACAACCACTGCTTTACCACCACCATCATCACCACCAAAATCAAACTCACCACCATCACTTCCTGCCAAAAAGCAGAAGACAACAGATGTTACAACATCTGTTGTAATGACAACAGTGGTTGAAGCACCAGTTGTTTCAACAGCTGTTAGTCAATCACAAACCGCTGCCACTCAAACTACTTCCACTGTTCCATCCAAAGCATCATCAGTCCCTCCTCAAACAAAAAGGAGAAGGCTAATCCTAAAAGATGATGACACATCTCCACCACTAACATCTTCAAAATCTCTGTCACTTATCACAATTCCAAAATCCATACCTTTCTCTTCAGCTCAAATTCTAAAGTCATTACCTCCTGCTGGTGTCTCATTTCCTCTGGAACTCATTGCAGTTAGGGAAGAAATCAAATCCTTCTACTATGAGGATGACCCAGCTAAAAGGAGTTTGCCATCAGTTGAAGGATATCCGAGGCCTAACAATATTGAAGAATATTTGAAACTCAAGGCCAAGAAAGCAAAGGATATCTCAATAAAAAATAAACAAGGGAAGTCTGATAGAGAATTTCAGCAAAACTATCAGTTTCTACTCACACAGGTCAGAGCTATGGAGCAATTTGCCAAAAATGTATGTCAGCAAATCTCAGAAAGGGCAGATGAGTCCTTGAGAAAAGACTACATTGAGAACATCATGACCTACAAGAAATACAAGGGGGAGAAACACATGTACAAAAACTGGACCATTCCTGAGCTTGAAAAAGAGGCAGCCAGGATTCAAGAAATGATAAAAAATAAGGTCAAGCAGACTCCTCCTGAAAAATTCAAACAGTTTGAAGCTGATAAGGCCTTAGAGTTGAAGAGAATGAAAGAAGAGCTGATAGCAGCTGATTATGGGTCAAAGAATTCTGTGACAAAGTGGGGAGAAGATAGGGTCAGGGCTACCTACAAAAAGTTGGAGGAACTTAGAAAGAAAGATCCAACAGTTCCACAAAAGCCTGACTACTCCAAAGCAGAGGTCTCAAAAAGACCACCAAAGCTGCAAGTCAAAAGAACCACTGCTCCAGCTGGTGCTGCCATCTACAAAAGAAGGAGTCAAAACCAGTCAGGTGCTGAAACAGTTCAAGATCTAAAGGCTGGAAATGACCTTGTAAAAGAGGGCATTAAATTAATGATAAAAGAAGATCTTGAATTGGAAAAATCTGCAAGTACTGCTGTAACACCCCGAAAACGGGCTTGGTAATTAAACTCTGTTAATACTAAAAGACGGGTAACGTACCGTTATTAGTAAAAATAACCCGGCAAATATTTGGATTTAAATAAGAAATCCTAATATTAAATAAAAAACGAATCAAAGTTTTAAGGAATTAAGTTTATAAGAGCCTGAGTTAACGGGATTTAAAATAAAACGGGTTATGACTTCCCGAACCCAGTAAGCTAACTAGGAATAATTAACCTAGTTAATTAAGTAGGGCACAACCTACTTATTTCTAACAATATTTACTAATTAGGAATTTTAACCTAGTTAGTTAATTGTCTAGAAATAGCTTATAATAAGGTTAAAAGCTACCAAACTATATGTTGAACAAAGTAGAGGGGCCTTAATTGTTAAAAATTGAAACTATAATATTGTTTTTAACAAAAATCAAAACCAAACACCCATTTTGAAGGGTCTGGTCGTACAGGAGAAGGGCAGGGGCGACACCCCACTCTCACAAACCTAAAAATCACTAGAACTCCCAAATTGAAGGCTCAATCAAAGCTGAAATCGAAATTAAAGCATAGATTATTGATCCTCATCGCAAGAGGATTCCAAGGTATGTAAAATTTAAGGAAAACTCTGAACTTGAAATTCTCATGAAATTGGGAATTTCTGAAATTATGGTTGCATGTGTATGTTATGATGATTTAGGAACAACTATAGTGTCTAGGGACAAACCCTAGACAAACACAAGCTGAAATCATGTGAAATTTTAGTGGAAACTATGATCACCATTGTAGGTGATTAGTGAATTATGTGTAATTTGATGAACACTAGGAAATAGATTGTTGATCTAGTGTAAATTGACAATTTTGAAGTGATTCCAGAAAATTTGAGGTTATCAATCATGTAAAAAGGATGAATGATGTGAAATTAGGGCTAAATGATAAACTAGAGAATTGATGTTTAATCATGTAAATTTCTGCCCATAAAGTGTTTGTTGAAATGCCTCAAAGAAGGCTCGAAATTAGAATTTTTGTAGTTAAAACACCTAATTGTGATGTTTTGGCTATTATGCAAAATGTGATTAAAAAGAGTTCTAAATGTGATAAAAGTGGTTAGAACTTTGGGTAAAACGGTGGTCTAAAGATAACGCCTACCGGGTAATTAAAGAATGCTAAAACTAGTTGACGAACTCGAATATGCAATTAGTATGCTAATGGGCATTTGACTTTTAAAAAGTCAAACTGACCTACGATGTGATGAATGATAATTAGACATAGAAAATAAGTGAGGTGGAATAGTCGTGATTGTTAATGACTAATTTAACCGCCTTGTAAATGATTGACAATAGTTTGACGCGTAACAAGCTAGGTGAAAGCTTGGAGGAGGGAGCGGGTCAAACGGAGCAAATACGGAAAGAAAAGCGTGGCGTGGATGCGAGGTAAGTGTAATTTACACACTTATGTAGAATACTCGTTTATTCGATACGTTGTAAACGTGAAAACGATAATATTGTAAATTTGTCAAGTGTCGACTTATGTAAATCAAGGTTAAAAGGATACCCATGGCGTAAGCCGAAATGGGTTGAAACTGTAAGAAAAGAGTGTAAAAGAAAAAGGGTATGGTTATAAAATCCGGGATGGGATGATGTATGAATTGGAAATCAAAAACGGTGCTTTTGATTTAAATAGATAATGTTGGGCATATAGTCTAAACGGGTCGAATGGTGGTGATAACACCATTTGACAATATCGACTAATGTGGTTGTCAAGTCTTATGTTAACAGGACCGATTAGCAAATCGGATAGTTGCGTCATCATTGATGGCGTGATAATGAAAACGAGGTATAAACTGGGTCAACTTGTTGATCTGGGCCAGGTACGCATAATTATGTTGTAGTTGAAGTGCTATTTTGGTCGAATAATTTGAGGGAGAGTCCTTCGTCATAAAAGGACTAAAATCGACCAAAACGCCCTTGTAGGCTAAATGGAACAAACGACCCTTAAAGGTTGTTTGGAAACGAGTTTTATGACTAGGTAAATAATTAGAATAAGTATAGAAACTGAAAGAGGTATTATAATAGCCAAATGGCACTATTTGAGTTTTTGCCGTAAAATAATGGTTCGAGAGGTAAAATTTGGTTTATATTGATCACCACATTAAACCCGCCATAAACTCAGTCGTGGTGGGAGATTATAGGATAAGAAATGTGGTGATGAAGTGCTAGAAGTAATCGAAAGCGATTTTAGGCTCGAAAGCGCTTAAATACCCTTAACGGGTCAAAATAAGCATACGAGCGAAAACGGGTTTAAATGGTGTAATAAACCTATGTTTAGAACCTAATATAGTAGGTAACATTAATTTGAAGAAGTGTATGAGATATAGGAATCAAATAAATACGTTTGTTTGATAAAATGCATAAACGGGTTAAAATTCGGTAAAAAGGTAACAAGTCTAAGGCTTAGAAGTCTAAAAAATTTCTTATGTTGTGTAACAACTCTCACTAAAATTAATACTTAGTAGGTTAATTATCTATTAAGAAAACCTTAATTGAGAAACCCAAGTAATTCTGCACTAACCCTAAAATTTTCAGAACAATCGGAATCAGGATCAGGGCCCCTAAAACTCAAGGGGGGTATACCCTAGTTAACGATTATCTAAATTTCTCGTTGTCAAAATGTTAAATTAAGAATCTGTCAAGTCAGCAAAGCTAGTCCCAACCATGGCTACTCTATAAAATATAGGTAACCCTTACGGACCGTAAGGGTTAATTGTTACGGTCCGTAAGGGGGGGGGGGCAAAATTCGGGTATAAATAGCAGACATTGTACTTGAAATTTGGCGTATGTTCGACGAAGAAATTCGTTTCATGCACCGATTTACATTCTGTTTACCACAAATTAACACACACTAATCACGAAGTGCTGCCGCAATCAGGGTAATAACTCGATCGCTATTACGATTCAACGTCCGATCGATTATAACTATCCAACGATTGTTTAAGTGCCGCTCAAATTGAGTTTATACTTTGTTAATTCATCGTGATTTCAACTTGAATGTTTGAGTACTGCTCGAATTCGGACTATACTCTGTCATTCGTTGTGAATCCGCTGAATTGTTAAGTATTGCACTAATAAATCGTTGTGAGGGTTTAATCTCGTGAATTGTCGTAACTGCTGTATTAGTTACTAACCTATTGTGTGTGCATTGTTATTTAAATTAGGTTAATCAAGGCTAATCAGTAGGCTTATATTCTGCTCATTAAATCTACAATGTGAGTCATTCTCTTTTTATCAAAATTGCTTTATAAATTCTTAAAAATATTTTCAAAGGTTATAATTACAGTGATTAAGTTTATGTAATCACCAAATTACAGCCGGTATGTGGGGTATTGTGCACAGTATTGTAGTTTTATCACTTTAGGTGGGCGAACCTAAATTTAGTGATATTCGTCATTCATTGGGGCAGCCAATGGTGATATGACCACAGTCACCGAAAAGAGTCGAGTGACAAATACTGTGGGTAGTTGGTTTGATATCAGAAACATTGTAATCTCTTAATACTGTGAATTATAACAAACGAGTCGTTTTAGTAAAACTGAATGATTCACTCAGTATTTCCCTGCTGACAAAACCTTTTTCAAACATGTTTCAGGTGATCTGTTGTGAGCACAGGAAAAGTGCATTGGAGCACTACAAGCTTAGAAAAGTGGCTCAATATAAATAAATAAACATGTTTTGAAAAATAAAGATTTCCCAGCGAAATCACTTTATTGTAAATTATGGGATTTATCCCTATATTATATATAAACGAGCAGTTTTAATATTAATCGATCCTGTTTAAAAAGACTTCCGCTGTCACTTAATTAGATACCATTGGATTTCCTGCCTCGCGGCTCTGGACCGGGTCAAACCGGGGCCAAGGGCCGTGACAGGAAAAGGTGGTATCAGAGCCACTGATTTAAGCTTACTATTGATTTTAGCCTATTAAAATAATTGAGAGATACTTAGGAATTTAATTGCTATTCTGTGAAAACATGTTTTATTAACTAATTAATTGTTGAGTTACAGTATGGGTAAACAAAAGATTTCTGCTATCTACCACAAATTAAATACTGCACCCACAGAGAAAGGAACCTCTTCCTCCAAACACCCAGCAGATCGGGAAGAAGGGATTTTTGTCCGTAAAGCAAATTATGAAAATCCTCTCACCCAAGATAAAAGAAATTTGATTCTTAGAAAGGGAAAGGAGAAAATAAAGAAACCCCAAGTCAAGAAAGTGAGGTTTAATTCAGAAATCCAGGAATTAGGCAATAGGTCACCTTGGGAAGACACCTTAGATGAAAAATGGGCAAACCTTTATATGCTAGCTACCGTAGCAGAGAATGCAAACCTCTAAAATAACAATAAGCCTGGTCTTGTAGAAAATTAATCTCCAGTAAATAAATAAAGTATAGTGTTCTCTTTCCTGTAGTCTTTTTGTACAAATCCTTATGCAATAAAACTTTAATGTTTATTTGTAAAACTTTGTTCCAAAGTTTTAACTTAGCATTTTTGTGCATTTTGCATATATGCTATCCAGCATGAGTGAGATATCGGAAGCATTTCAGAATCTCAACCTCTACCCAGTACCAATTGAAGTCTCCCACGACTTTACTGGTTATATTGCTGACATAGAGGAACCTCTGGAATTCCAAGCTCCACCGCTGGAAAAAGCAAAACTTAAAAAGAAAAGAAGATATGTAGGATGGAGGAAAGTGCGCAGGAGAAAGCCAGTTACTAGGAAACTCCCCAAAATAGAAAACCCTATAGACAAAGGAAAAGGAATCGAAATCGGAGAGAGTTCTAATCCAGCAGAAATAGAAATTAGGAAAGATTCTAAACAAAAAGGAATAGAAATTGGAGAGAGCTCCAGACAAACTGAAGAAATCACATTCCAAGACGAAATAGACCGTCTACTAGCAAATTGTGATGTCATTAGCCCTATCCATAATAATCTATATCCTTACATAGAAACCCAACTTCCTGTAAATCTGGAATCAGCTATTCCAGATCCACTAATCCACACTCGACCTTTAGGCCAAATGGAAGAATGGTGGACAAGTGACTGGCAATTCGAAAATATCATCAACAGTCCTTATTCTTTCCTTCCACAGTTTGATCCAGAACCTATCCCCAATCCTCCAATGAGCAACGAAAACTTAGCCGAACTCCGTCAGTTCGGTGAAGAGCTGATAGGTACAGGGAATAGGATCCGGGAAATGGGGGAACAAATTTCCTGGAAATACGACGAAAGGGAGCGTCGCTACTAAATTGCCAGTTGACCAAAGAATAGTGGGGTTGGGAAGAATGTCTGGATAATAATAATAGTTAAATATAAATCTGTAAAATGGGAAATAAAACATTGTAAGATAAACAGTGTGTATGGATGCCTATATAATATATAAAGTAAAATAGAAGTCGAAACATCGACAATTTTGGGATATATATATCTGTGTTATAAGATTTTATGTGCTTCTGTGAAATTGTTTTATTTCCAATCATTTGATACTAATAAGTTATATCTATAATAATTATCAGATGGAAAACGCTAGTAATGAACCAGTTAATGAAGAAAATCAATCTGAACAAAATCAGGAAAACCAGTATATGACTAGACAAGATATTGAGAACATCATCACTCAAGGGATAGCTAATGCTATTCCAGCAATCGTAGCTGCTGCTCAGAAACCTGTTGAACCACAACAAATCATTCCTAGTAAACGTACTCAGGAAGATAATTTTAGTCATAGTGTAAATGGAGGCGGCAATCATGACGATAATAATCCACGACAGGCTCCACCTCCTAAGAAAATGAAAGCCACAACGCCCGGTTGCACTTTCAAAGAATTTCTTGCTTGCAAACCTGCTGAATTTGCAGGCAACGAAGGAGCAACTGCAGTACTGCGTTGGTTAGAGAAAACCGAAGCAGTAATTGCAATAAGTAAGTGTTCTGAAGAAGATCAGGTTATGTATGCATCAAACCTTTTCAAAGAAGGAGCACTAGAATGGTGGAACACCGTATTACAAGCAAAAGGAAGAAGGATGGCTTATGCTTTAAAATGGGAAGAATTTAAAATTCTTGTAGAAAGAAAATATTGTCCTGAATATGAAAAGGAACAAATGGCAAATAAGTTCCTAAATCATCGTATGATAGGCGTAGAGTGTCGCGGTTATACTTCGACATTCTTTGAATATGCTAGAGTGGTACCAACACTGGCTTCGCCAGAACCGGTACTCATTTCCCGTTACATTTGGGGATTAATTAGTGAAATTCGTAACATCGTTAAAGCTGCGAGACCTCGCACTATTGACGATGCTATGGAACTAGCTAATACCCTAACTGATGAACTAGTGCGAACAAGAGAAGAAGATCGAAAGAAGGAATTGGCCCAGAAGATTACCCAAGGATTTCGTGTGGGTAATGATAATAGGTTCAAGAAAAGAGGAAGGAGACAATCTGCACAACCGCCTTTTTGCAGCAATTGCAAAAAGAATCATTTTGGAAAATGCAATGTAAATTGCAACTTCTGCAAAATGGCAGGACATCGTGAAGAAAATTGCAAAAAGAAAACAATAGTCTGCTATAACTGTGGAGAAACCGGACATTACAAAACAAAATGTCCTAAATTAATTAAAACCGCAGACAACAAAGGCAAACCAGCTGATGGAACAACAAAGAAGAATGCCCGAGCATTTCAGCTAACCACTCAAGAAGCTGAACTAATTCCCGACGTCATAGCTGGTACGTTCTTGGTCCACGACGTTTATGCAAAAGTATTATTTGACTCTGGTGCAAACCAAAGTTTTATCAATACTTCATTTTGCCAAGCCCTTAACTTACCCTTAACCACCCTTAGGCAAATTTTTACAGTCGAAACGGCAGACGGGAATTCTGTTAACATAAATAAGGTTTTGCAAGAAGAAAAAATAGAATTGTTAGGCCATAAGTTTTCTGCAAACTTGTTACCTATGAAATTAGCCGAATTCGATGTTGTGTTAGGAATGGATTGGTTAGTAGCCAACCATGCTCGAATTCTCTGTGATAAAAATTCTATAGAAATTCAGGCACCCACCGGAGAAGTAATTGTGATTACAGGAGATAAACCACGTAAGCTCATGAAGTTCATATCAGTAATGAAAGTTGCTAATTATGAACGAAAACAAGGAATAGTATATATGATTTCAGTAATCATTAGTACTAAGGGTAAAGAACTTAAGGAAATTCCTGTAGTCTCAGGGTATCCGGATGTATTCCCAGAAGATTTACCAGGATTACCTCCAGACAGGGAAGTGGAATTTAGGATTCATCTAATTCCAGGAACTATACCGATAGCTAAGGCACCTTATCGGTTAGCACCTACAGAAATGCTAGAATTGAAAAAGCAGTTAGATGAATTACTAAGTAAAGGATTCATACAACCTAGTTCATCCCCTTGGGGAGCACCAGTGTTGTTTGTGAAAAAGAAAGATGGATCGATGAGAATGTGTATCGATTATAGAGAACTAAATAAAGTTACAATTAAGAATCGATACCCATTACCTAGGATTGATGATCTTTTTTATCAACTTCAAGGTGCTAGGTATTTTTCTAAAATAGATCTAAGATCTGGATATCACCAGTTGAAAGTACAAGAAGAAGACATACCTAAAACTGCTTTCAGAACTAGGTATGGCCATTATGAGTTTACAGTCATGCCTTTTGGACTAACAAATGCCCCAGCAGCATTTATGGACATGATGAATCGGATCTGTAAACCATACTTGGATAAATTTGTAATCGTATTTATCGACGATATACTTATTTATTCCAAGAGTCAGGAAGAACATTGCAAACACTTGCATGCACTCTTAACTTTGTTAAGAAAGGAAAAACTTTATGCCAAATTCTCTAAGTGTGAATTTTGGTTAAAGGAAGTGCAATTCCTAGGACATATGGTGAATCACGAAGGCATTCACGTAGATCCCGCTAAAATAGAAGCAATCATCAAATGGAAGGTCCCACAAACAGCTATGGAAATTAGAAGTTTTCTAGGCTTAGCCGGATACTATAGACGATTTATTAAGGATTTCTCTAAGATAGCTGTACCTTTGACTAAGTTAACTTGTAAAGCCGCTAAGTTTGAATGGGGACATAGGCAAGAAGAAGCTTTTAAGATTTTAAAGCACCGATTGACGAATGCTCCAATTTTAGCATTGCCCGAAGGAACAGAAGATTTTGAAGTATATTGTGATGCTTCAAAATTAGGATTCGGATGTGTATTGATGCAAAACAAAAAGGTAATTGCGTATGCCTCCCGGCAGTTGAGAAAGCACGAGGAGAATTATACGACTCATGACTTAGAATTAGGAGCCATAATTTTTGCCCTTAAAATCTGGAGACATTATCTGTATGGAAGTAAGTTTACTGTTTATACAGATCATAAAAGTTTAAGATATATATTTGGGCAGAAAGAGTTAAATATGAGGCAAAGAAGATGGATGGAAGTTCTAAGCCATTACGACTGTGATATCCAATATCACGAAGGAAAGGCAAACGTAGTTGCAGATGCCTTAAGTCGTAAGTATCAGGAAAAACAAAAGCGAGTCCGTGTTCTTAGATTAAATCTACAAATAGATTTAATGGAACAATTAAAGAAGGTTCAGGAAACAGCAATCAAGGACGATGCTGAAGGAATGAAAGGTTATATAAAGGAACTAGAACAAGGAAATGATGGAATTTGGAAATTCCACAAGAAACGAATTTGGGTACCTAAACAAGGAGAATTAAGAAATAAGATTTTAGAAGAAGCCCATAAATCTAGGTATACTATGCACCCTGGGAATAATAAAATGTACCAAGATTTAAGAAAGAATTTTTGGTGGATAGGCATGAAGAAAGATATAGCAAAATATGTTTCTAAATGTCTTACTTGTTCACAAGTAAAGGCTGAACACCAGAAACCTTCAGGACTACTACAACAATTGGAAATGCCTGTATGGAAATGGGAACTTATAACAATGGATTTTGTTACTAAGTTGCCTAAAACAAGAAAAGGTAATGATGCGATTTGGGTAATTGTGGATCGATTAACCAAATCAGCTCATTTTCTACCAATGAAAGAAACTTTTAGCATGGAAAGGCTAGCCAAGTTGTACGTAGACGAAGTGGTATCGTTACATGGAGTTCCACTCTCCATTGTATCAAATAGAGATAGTCGTTTCACTTCTCATTTTTGGAAAAGTTTCCAGCAAGCTATGGGAACTCGACTAAATTTGAGTACAGCATATCATCCACAAACAGATGGACAAAGTGAAAGAACCATCCAAACTCTAGAAGACATGCTTCGAGCATGTGTAATAGATTTTGGTGGAAACTGGGATGATCATTTACCATTAATTGAATTCTCCTATAACAATAGTTATCATTCAAGCATAGAAACTGGTCCATTTGAAGCACTATATGGAAGAAAATGCAGAACGCCAGTTTGTTGGGCAGAAATAGGAGAAAGTCAATTATCAGGTCCAGAAATTATGCAAGAAACTACTGACAAAATAACTCAAATCAAGGAAAGACTGAAAACAGCTCGAGATCGTCAGAAGAGCTATGCAGATAATCGCCGCAAGCCGTTAGAATTTTAGGTCGGAGATAAAGTACTCTTGAAAGTTTCTCCTTGGAAAGGAATTGTTCGATTTGGTAAGAAAGGAAAGCTAAGTCCAAGATACGTAGGACCATTTTCAGTGATCCAACGTATAGGACCAGTTGCTTATCGTTTACAACTACCAGAAGAATTAGCTGGAGTACATGATGTATTTCATGTATCCAATCTCAAGAAATGCTTATCAGATGAATCACTGGTAGTACCTCTTCAAGATATAGAGGTAAACGAAAAGCTAAAATTTGTTGAGAAACCTCTTCAAATTGAGGATCGAAAGATTAAGTTTCTCAAACATAAACGACTAGTTTTAGTCAAAGTCAGATGGAATTCAAAGAGAGGACCAGAATACACTTGGGAGCTGGAATCAGAAATGAAGCGAAAATATCCTCATTTATTTCAGTAAATCTCGAGGACGATATTTTTCTTAAGGTGGGGAGGATGTAACAACTCTCACTAAAATTAATACTTAGTAGGTTAATTATCTATTAAGAAAACCTTAATTGAGAAACCCAAGTAATTCTGCACTAACCCTAAAATTTTCAGAACAATCGGAATCAGGATCAGGGCCCCTAAAACTCAAGGGGGGTATACCCTAGTTAACGATTATCTAAATTTCTCGTTGTCAAAATGTTAAATTAAGAATCTGTCAAGTCAGCAAAGCTAGTCCCAACCGTGGCTACTCTATAAAATATAGGTAACCCTTACGGACCGTAAGGGTTAATTGTTACGGTCCGTAAGGGGGGCAAAATTCGGGTATAAATAACAGACATTGGTACTTGAAATTTGGCGTATGTTCATCGAAGAAATTCGTTTCATACACCGATTTACATTCTGTTTACCACAAATTAACACACACTAATCACGAAGTGCTGCCGCAATCAGGGTAATAACTCGATCGCTATTACGATTCAACGTCCGATCGATTATAACTATCCAACGATTGTTTAAGTGCCGCTCAAATTGAGTTTATACTTTGTTAATTCATCGTGATTTCGACTTGAATGTTTGAGTACTGCTCGAATTCGGACTATACTCTGTCATTCGTTGTGAATCCGCTGAATTGTTAAGTATTGCACTAATAAATCGTTGTGAGGGTTTAATCTCGTGAATTGTCGTAACTGCTGTATTAGTTACTAACCTATTGTGTGTGCATTGTTATTTAAATTAGGTTAATCAAGGCTAATCAGTAGGCTTATATTCTGCTCGTTAAATCTACAATGTGAGTCATTCTCTTTTTATCAAAATTGCTTTATAAATTCTTAAAAATATTTTCAAAGGTTATAATTACAGTGATTAAGTTTATGTAATCACCAAATTACAGCCGGTATGTGGGGTATTGTGCACAGTATTGTAGTTTTATCACTTTAGGTGGGCGAACCTAAATTTAGTGATATTCGTCATTCATTGGGGCAGCCAATGGTGATATGACCACAGTCACCGAAAAGAGTCGAGTGACAAATACTGTGGGTAGTTGGTTTGATATCAGAAACATTGTAATCTCTTAATACTGTGAATTATAACAAACGAGTCGTTTTAGTAAAACTGAATGATTCACTCAGTATTTCCCTGCTGACAAAACCTTTTTCAAACATGTTTCAGGTGATCTGTTGTGAGCACAGGAAAAGTGCATTGGAGCACTACAAGCTTAGAAAAGTGGCTCAATATAAATAAATAAATAAACATGTTTTGAAAAATAAAGATTTCCCAGCGAAATCACTTTATTGTAAATTATGGGATTTATCCCTATATTATATATAAACGAGCAGTTTTAATATTAATCGATCCTGTTTAAAAAGACTTCCGCTGTCACTTAATTAGATACCATCGGATTTCCTGCCTCGCGGCTCTGGACCGGGTCAAACCGGGGCCAAGGGCCGTGACATGTTGGATGTAGGATTTTAACTCCATAAGATGGAGGATTAAATTACGGACGCGTAGGAAAAAGAATCGGGTAAAACGGATCAATAACGAAGAAGTTATGGCCGTTTCCGTGAAATCAGATCGTGCTGGGAATAAGCAGCAACCAGCTGCAACAGTTCTGATGAAATTAGGCAGTGGCGTAGCGCGACTGGCAGTGGCGCTACGCGAGCATGTGCCAGTTTCGCGAAAAATGTTTATTTTAAATTATTTTGCGTTGCGAACCCGTTCTAATACGTTTTAAGCTACGTATGACTAATCCAACTCATGTTTTATGAGTTTCAGGTAAATTTTAGCACCGGAGGACGATCAAGCGATGAGCAAGAACCGAACACGATCACGAAATAAGCTTACGCACTATGTATCGTTATTATGTTAAACGACGAACGTACACATGATGTGATGTATACTTTTTAAATTGTAAAAAGTTTTAATAAACCCGTAATTTCCAATGCATATATAATCTTAATTACATGATTGTTTTTCGTAAATGATACGTTAAACCTTAATTTATAAGAACGGGTGTTACAACTGCTCAGCCAGTCATGAATAGGCTAGCTTCACCAAATACCTCATCAAATAAAAATCTCCCAAGAAACCCACCAGGCTCAAAAGTACTAAAGTGGGAAACTGACAAACAGACCCATGTACTGACTATGTTCAGGTCTGATGGAGAAGTGAAGAAAATATCAAGGGAACAAGCACTTGGCCTAAGTCTTGAAGATTTGCAGGATCTCCTTGATCTTCCACTTAGCAGGGATGATGATGACACAGATGCCTTAACCTTTGAACTACAACTTAAAGGGCAAATAAGGGAACTGTTGATGAGGCAATAAAGTTCCACAATAATGAAGAGTTTTGGCATTATCTGTTCCAGGAGGAGATTGTTGGGATTGAACCCTACCAGAGGAACAGATAATGAAAGCCAAAACCGGATCACAACAGTGGACTCATAATAAGCAATTGTTTACACTAAGTCTTCTCCCTTGAGAGTGATTATAACAGCTGATGGTCTTACATCCACTGCCCGGATACAACTGCTGCTGATATTCAAAACCACTGATGAAGCCAGAAGATTGCTGAGAACTAAGCACTGCTGGTACAATCTACTAATGACAAAGCACTGCCCAATCAAGGACTGATCAACCTTGAGGAAAGCACTGACATAAAGAAAGAGCAGTAGTTTAGTATATCATCTATTTTATGTATAGTCAGTGGTTAGGTTTAGCAGTGTTTGTCTAAGAACAGTAGATACAGGTTGTTAGGCTGTTAGACGTCGCTTTCATGGTGACGTCAGCTGAGATGCCTCAGAGGTTTGGATTGTCTATAAATGGGACAGTACTCTGTACTGTTACATTTGATCGTTTTGAGTGAGTTCTTCTCCTCAATTCAATCCTTTCATCTTGTGCAACCAACCATTGGAGTATCAGGCTGAGGGGGAGTTTAGTCTGTAAGCTTGCATTGTAATCATTTGCTTTGTATTGTAATCTTTCGACTCTATGAAAAGCAAGTGTTTATCTAAACTATATTCTCCTTTGATTGTGTTTACAAAGTTTGTTATTCATTTCCGCTGCACTTTACACTGTTTCATATTCACTCATTATTCAATTTATACAAACAAACACAGTCATGAGAGCCTCCGATCCTAACATGCTCATATCTTCTTTGATTCATCTATATGACCCGAACGTCATAACTTGATCCACTATTCATTTTTATTTAAGAAAAAGGCTTGTTTAATTTTACAACACCAAATTTCATACAAGGATGTGTCAATTATTTTTTTTTAATCACGTCAATTTTTAATCTTGTTAATTAGGTTTGTAAACGAACTGGACGAACATAAGTGAGGTATGTTTGTGCTCGTTCGTTTAATTTTAACCAAGCAAATAATCGAACACGAACAATTAAATGAACGGGTTTTTTTTGTTCATGTTCGTTCATTAAGAATATGAATGTCTTCATTCATGTTCCTCCGTTAATATTATAACGAACGATTGAACAGGTATTAGCATTTCCCTCGCCGGTTACATAATTTGTTAATTTAAAAAAAAAAATTATTTATTTTTTAAGATTGTGTACATATGTGCATTAGCATTTCCCTCGCCGGTTACATAATTTGTTAATTTGTACACATATATACATTGTGTGAGTTAGGGGGTGGGAGTCGTATTATTAGATTTGAAAAGTCAAGTCCCTCAGCTTATAATATTAAGTTATAAAGAAAACTTATATCAATTGTATTATATATATATGTTAATAGTAGCTTTATTTTTATAATAATATATAGCTTTTTATTATTCTATTAATAATAATAATAATAGTATATTCACTTTTAATTTAACATATTTTTATATTATTATTTTACTTTTGCAAAACCATATTTTCTTTGTTATTTATTATTTATTTTTTTAATTTTTTTAAATAATAACTTTATTTTTATAATAATATATAGCTCTTTAATATTCTATTATTTAATATTATAATAGTATATTAACATATTTTTATATTATTATTTTACTTTAGTAAAATCATATTTATTTTTCATTTATTATTTATTTTTTTAATTTATTTTTTCTCCTTAAATCATATTTCCGTTTTCGATTAGTTTAATATTTCTTTAATAATTTATGTTCGTTAATTTTTTCTAAGAACATAAAAATATTTTATTTTTATAATAATATATAGTTTTTTTAATATTTTATTATTTAATATTATAATAATTTATTATGATATTTACTTTTAAGTTTTAACATACCATTTGTTTTATTTTACCTTTTTAAAACTATATTTCTTTTATTTTTATTTTTTGCTTTTAGTAATTCATTTTCTTTTTTAATCATATTTCCATTATCAGTTAGTTTCAAATTTCTCTAATAATTTATGTTTGTTATTTTTTTTTTTTTTTTGTAAAAACTTAGGTACGAGTTGTGTTTAATTATTTCCCTTTACATTTCGGTATAAGTTTTGTTAAAATGAAATTGTATTAAAAATAGAGTATTTATTTGGTGTCGTAAAACGGTATGATAATAAACTAACCCGATTCTAAAGGTTTTCCTTTCTAAACAACATGCTTCAATTTCAAATAACGTTTCTTTTACTTTGTCATTTGCTTCGTTTCGCCGCAACGCGCGACGTCAACGAACCTAGTAGTAGTTATATCTTATGTGACTGTATCTCCTTGAATTGTCAATAAGACATCGACTTTCTCCATAACCATCATTTATAACTTGATTAAGCCATCCTATGATTAGCTAATCATCTTCATCTTCACACTATTTCTACTTTCTAGAGACCACTATTTTGATGCACTCATGCATGCTATTAAAGCACTAAAATCATACCCTAACTGGAAAAATATGATCAAGTACTCTTCTTCTCAAAAACAATAATCATTTAACTGATTATTTTTTGTTAAATTTTTTATTAAACATATGTAAAACTAACTGATTATTTTATGTTTGTCTGTTATCATTAAAGGTAAAATAGTCATTTTACACGCACAGTCGCCGAGTAATCAACTCTAATAAAATTTATAATAGAGGGTTGGATGCAATCACTTTCAAGATGTCTAGACAATTCTATCCAGGTGGGTTGTATATTGACATATATAAATAGGATGACATGCATCATCCTCTCACCACAATAAAACTTAGTAACATAATATTATTCTGCTGACAAAGATCATCTCAAGTTTGCTGAGTAACATGGTACAACTAGTGTTTTTTCTTTACTAGAAAAATGACTTTCACCGACAAAATATTCACAAAACATTCTTATTATCATTATTCTGGTTTTTGATGATGTTGTAGGATGAAGAATGCCAGATAAGCAAATCTAGCAGGTATGTCAGTTGGAGAAACAAACCAGCTGTAGAAGGCCAACATGGTGGCACACTTGCAGCCTCTTTTGTCTTAGGTAACTTATCAACTGATCATCATCATCGTCATCAACATACTCAGTAAATCCCACCAATAGCAAAGCTAAGGCAGGGTCTGAGGAGGGTAAGAGATGTAGACAGCCTTACCTCTACCCCGTAGGAATAGAGAGGCTGCTTCCAGTGAGACCCCCGGCTCGATAGTAGTTTTGCATCAAGCCTTGGACATAAGGCACATACCACCAGTGGCGGACCTAGGATTATTTTTTACTGGGGTCCAATTTTTGTCGAAGAATTTTTCACAACCAAATATTAAAATTTTCGGGTCGGTAATCGTAGTCGGGTCATGGCTAAGAAATAATATAGAAGCATTTAGTGGACATGAAACCACTACTTTATTAAAAAACTAAAAACCAAAACTTGTAAGACTTGAACTTGGGATCTATGTGTTGGAATACAAGAGGATTTACCACCACACCATCTTTGCTTTTAATACCATGGGGTCCAACTAATTTATTTTATGGGGTCCTTGATAAAATTAACATACCGGTAATACTATTTAAAAAAAACATTGGGGTTCGTGGACCCCGATCCGGACCATTTGGGTCCGCCCCTGCATACCACTCAACAATTGAGACAAAGACCGATTAGTGCATGTACCCCCTTGTCTTTCGGCTATCAACGTCACCACATGATACATGATTAACCATCCTCCTCTTTTAACGTTATTTTCACGAAATTAGTAAAATAACGTTAAAATTAGTGCACTATCACTTTCCCCCGACCGCCCACACATATATACATTATATGCGCATACCGCAAGCGGGATGTATTGGTCAAAACATATATATTTAGTATAAAAAAATATTATAGTTAATTTTATAAAAACAAAAATCTTTTTCATAGTTGTGGAGGTACTGGAGAATTTAGCATATCTGGCAAATGCAAGCAACCTTGTGCTCTATCTGTCAAAATTCATGCACTATCCTCCATCAAGTTGTTCAAATATTGTCAGCAATTTCATGGGCACAGCTTTTCTTCTTGCTCTACTTGGTGGCTTCTTAGCTGATGCTTTCTGCACCACCTATTGCATCTATCTCATAAGCGCTACGATTGAACTTACGGTACGTTACACAACTTATTATTTATGAAGTTTTTTGCATGTTTAATTTAAACTACTTTTGGAAACTAATGAGCTAGCCAGGATTTAGACTCTAGGATTTAATATCAATTTCCTGCAAAAGAGGTAACTAGGAAGGGCATGTTATCATGGTTTTGATTATGTAAAACCTGTCGTAATCCGGTTTTAGCACTTAAATAAGAGAATACTCTTGATTGGAAAATTGATATACATATTATTCAAAGCATTAAACTATTATAGTATGTCCCAATAATAAGGAATTTCTATTTTTGTCACATTTGTCCAAGTCTTGACATTTAAAATTGGCAGCCTATGGATTATGATTTTAATGCATAAATACATGAGTGAATTAAACAATTTAAATATTAAGCAAAAATTGTTAAAATTAGTGAAAACCACTAGAATGAGAATTCCATACTATGGAATTCGGATAAAACACCTATAATAGGTATCCAGGTACACGTGATCTGCCCCAGGGCTAAAGGTAATGGAATTCGGGTCTGACAGTTGAGACAAACTCTTTCAAATGAGATTTAGGTCTAAAATTTGTTAAATTTGGATGATGGAATTTGGGTCCACATGATATGACTTATTGAGACGTTTCCATCCATTACTTATGCGCCTGTAACTCTATAAAGAGAAGAGAACGTTACACACGTTTTAAGCTAGACCCTTTTTTCTATCCCATTTGCCCTTCTCTAGTTGCTCCACGTATGAGTCTGTCACCTACTAGACGAGAATATTTTTTACATCTGCCATGATCAAACTCTAAAAAAATAGATAACTTCGGATTGGATAGGGTATATAGAGATTAAAAGAAAATGTCATAACAAA
The DNA here is from genome assembly GCA_030545235.1 of Helianthus tuberosus. Classification (NCBI taxonomy): domain Eukaryota; kingdom Viridiplantae; phylum Streptophyta; class Magnoliopsida; order Asterales; family Asteraceae; genus Helianthus; species Helianthus tuberosus. The sequence continues at coordinate 50,247 of JARYGA010013916.1, forward strand.
ATCATAGTGCTGAGTGAAGTGATTTTGACCATTTCAACAGGGTCTTCTAATACTCACACTGCAAGCCCACACACATTCCTTAAAACCAGAAAGTTGTTCATCAGCCAGCAGGAATGATAAATGCGAACAACTTAAAGGCGGCAAAGAAGTAATTTTCTTCATAGGACTATATCTAGTAGCATTGGGTGTTGGAGGAATAAAAGGATCACTCCCCCCTCACGGCGCTGAACAGTTTGATGAAGAAACTACTCAAGGAAGAAAGCAAAGATCGTCGTTTTTCAATTATTATGTATTTTGTCTCGCTTCGGGTGCACTCGTCGCAGTGACGTTTGCAGTGTGGATTGAGGATAATATAGGATGGCAATGGGGCTTTGGTATTTCCACCTTCGCTATTTTGATCTCTATCCCTATCTTTCTTCTTGGGTCCACATTTTATAGGATTAAAGTTCCTTCAGGAAGTCCTATTACAACCATATGTAAGGTAGCCTTTGATCATCTGTTAGAACTTAACGCGTAATAGCGTATTAGCATTCAATTTCTATTTTTAATAAGTTGTTTGCACTTTGCACTAGGTACTTGCTGCAGCAATCTTCAACACTTATTCCATCAATGCAAGAAATGATGCGGTTAGCACAAACTCATCACCCGCGTCAAACACACTGCAAAACAAACAAGAAGATGATAAACTGGATGAGAACATAACTGAAGATCTCAGCTTTCTCAACAAAGCAGTTACGAAAAAGTCAACTTTTCCACCATTGAAGGTTAATGCTAAACAAGTAGAAGAGGTTAAAATCGTCTTTAAGATCTTCCCGGTATTCATATCAACCATAATGCTTAACTGCTGTCTTGCTCAGTTATCTACCTTCTCTGTCCAACAAGCAGCCACCATGAACACTAGAATCGGCTCGTTACGGGTCCCTCCAGCTTCACTTCCAGTGTTCCCAGTTATATTCATCATGGTACTTGCACCAATGTATGACCATGTTATAATCCCCTTTGCAAGAAAGATAACCAAAACTGAAATGGGTATAACTCATTTACAACGAATAGGGGTCGGTTTATTTCTATCCATCATGGCTATGGCAGTTGCAGCCTTAGTGGAAATCAAACGGAAACAAGTGGCGCATCGAGCCGGTTTAATGAACTCCACGGAGCCACTGCCAGTTACTTTCCTATGGGTTTCTTTGCAGTACTTGTTTCTCGGGTCAGCTGATCTTTTTAGCTTAGCTGGCATGATGGATTTCTTTTTCACCGAGGCGCCATTTAGCATGAGATCATTAGCTACATCGCTCTCTTGGGTCTCGTTAGCCATGGGTTATTATCTTAGCTCAGTGCTTGTTTCTATAGTGAACCATGTTACAGGCAACTTTCGTCACACGCCATGGCTCTACGGTAGCAACTTGAATCATTACCATCTTGAAAAGTTTTACTGGTTGATGTGTGCACTAAGTGGTTCGAACTTCCTTGTGTATGTCATGTGGGCTAAATCCTATAAGTATGGAGCAAAATTCATCAGTGGTTGTTCAAATGACACCCGACTGTTATGCAAATCGTCAGGAGTCTAGTACGATAATATTGTAGCGCGGTCCACCTATGTGTTTGTAAGTTAAAGTAGACTAGCTATATCACTATTCTGCCATTGATGGCCATGTATGCTCCTTTGTATCCTTAGGATGAGATAATCAATAGTTATTAAACTTCTGTCAACCTAAAGAATCAGATAATCACTTCTCCAAATTTGCCAACCCTTTGTAAATTAATACAAATAAAAAACAAAGAAGGTGGTTGAGGATTTGTATTCAACACAGGTCCTTTAAAACATTATTTAAGAAAGAGTTAACTGCCATTTCAGTCCCTGTGGTTTGGTCACTTTGGCCATTTCCGTCCAAATTTCAAAAATGCGCCATTTCAGTCCCTGACGTACTGGAAAGGTGCCATTTCAGTCCAAATTCTCATAACCCAGTTAAAGTCAGTTAGGTGAGTATATTTAATGAAGGGTATTTTAGTCCCTGACGTACTGGAAAGGTGCCATTTCAGTCCAAATTCTCATAACCCAGTTAAAGTCAGTTAGGTGAGTATATTTAATGAAGGGTATTTTTTAGAATTTATATGATTTTTTAGAATTTTTATTATTTTTTAGAATTTTTTGGAATTTGTTTGCTTTTTTGGAATTTTTTTGATTTTTTGGAATTTACTATTTTTTTTGTTTTATTGTTTTAGAGTTTACACTTAAGTCCCTGTGTTTCTAAAACTGACGCAAACCGTCCCTGAATTAGTTAGTTAACTCAAAGTTAACAAAATAAATGGATGGAGTTAAGTTAGTGGACTGAAATGGTTACGAAAATGAAACTAATGGACTGAAATCGCAATTTTTAAAATAATGGACTGAAACCGTTATTTTTGACAAACCTCAGGGACGAAAACAGTAATTAACTCTTTTTATTATTATAAAAAACACATTCAGTCGATATGTTTATATCAACACATGTTATAAAAAATTATAAGAAATTTTACATACAGAAACGATTCAACAGACAAATAAATCTATCAATGAAATAATATGAAGTCGCCTTATCAATCAAACGGGGATGTAGCTCAGATGGTAGAGCGCTCGCTTAGCATGCGAGAGGTACGGGGATCGATACCCCGCATCTCCACCTTTTTTTTAACTTTTAAATAATTACAAATAATGTAAATTTTACATACTTAACTGATTTAAAAATACAAAAAAAAAAAAAAAAAAAAAACTTTAAACTCAATTTTAAAATACTAAAATTCCTAAACTTTCTTTAGATTTTTTTTATAAATTACATTCGAGTGTTAAAAAATGTTGACATGAATAATTTATTTTAATAAATTTCGCAAGAATGTGTATTTTAAACAATTTCAGCTACTTTAATATATCAAACTAGGAAAGTAGGTCGCCTGTGTTTTGCGCGGGCATCATTAGTTGTGCGGATTTGTGTGATAATAAGTATACTTAGTACCTCGTGTGATATATCTATGTAATTTTTAGTTTTATACGATGATAGGTCTAGATTATGTTTGCTTCTGTAGTTTTCCACTTTTCCATTCACGAATGAAATCAATAAAAGGTTTTCATAATACACAATACTACAGCCATATATTGCTGTTGTGTTGGTGGGTTCTTAAAATTGTTTGTTAAATATTTTCCATTCATGAACTAGGATAGTAAAAAAATTTTGACAAGCCTAGAGAAACATTGAATGAGCACATCATCAAGTTTGTGAACATCACTGTGAATTTTGATTTTTCATACTGTTTCTTTTTTATATTTGATATTTGATGATTTTGACCCCAACTTATTTTGACTAGTCTGTCATGACCCAAACTTATTTTGACTAGAACCCACTTTGACCGAGCCTGTTTTGATTAGAACCCGTTTTGACCCAAATCATATTGAAATGATTCATTCTGACCCATTACGCAAACTGACCCGGTCAGGGCTTCATGCCAGTGCCCAATCAGAATGTTATTATGCAAAACATGTATGTGCTTCCCCAATTAATATGGAACGATCAAGTTTAAAACATGTGTGCTTCCCCAATATGGAACGATTCGGTTTATGGCGCTGCAACGCGCGCCGTGTTAAATCCTTGTTAGACTTTATAAGACAAATATTTCTTATCCGGATATAAAGGCCCAAAGGACCCAAACTAGACGATAGGTGCCTAATTGCCATTGAAAAGCCTTCAATTCTGATCTTATCCGGATATAAATGCCCAAAGGACCCAAACTAGACTATAGGTGCCTAATTGCCATTGAAAAGCCTTCAATTCTGATCTAGGATTTACAACTAGTTTTAAAAACAAACAATACCGTTAATAATATTAAGTGTCATTTCTTATATAACCATTCAAATGTAAACAAAATAGTTAGTGAGAAAACATTTTTTAATTACACATATACATATAATTTTTTAATCTTACAAGTTGCAACTTCTCTCACGAGGCTCACGCTCGCTTGTGCCCCAGCTTCAGGGTGCTGGAGCATTGGTTTGAGCTTGCTCGATAAGTTTGAGGAGTTCTTCTCGTTTGACGTTAAGTGCTTGAATCTTCGAATCAAGCTTTTCAAGCTTGGCCTTTAGCTTGGTCGGGTCGTTCTTATCTTCGGGATTCTTTTCTTTTTTCTCCTTCTTCTTTTTCTTGTCTTTAGACTTTTCTCCTTTTCCTTCCTTGTCTCCATGTTTCTCTTCCCTTTTAAGGTTTTCCTCCGGGTCTCCCATATCTTAAATGTTACAATAGATTTTATGTGATATAGTGTTCCTTAATATTCAAACATGTTCAATTAATTAAAATAAAATGGTCAGATAGGAATTGAAGTTAGATTACTAACCTGAAGATTACAAAATGCTGGTACAAAAAGCCTAAGAAAATTTGATGTGTTAAAAGTGTGCCTTCAAGCTTTTAAAACAATCTTTTATTTACTATTTTTGGCTTGAAATGATGGGTTGAAAGTTTACAAAACTCATGGCCTTTAAAATGTGGATCTCCCACAAATGGTGCATTGCCAAGAAAAGGACTTCTGGCCTACAATCATCTCCATAGGTTGGGGACAGACTTAGATGTAAACGATTAGAATTTAGTCCAAAATAAGCTCATTTGATAAACGAGTCAAAGCCTAAGCTTCATATGTCGATCTCACCTAGACTCGTGATTCGTGAACCTAAATGTGTCTTTTAGTTCTATAAATAGAAAAAAAAAATTATTTGATATATAAAACTACGCATTAAATAATGAAAATAGAGGAGCGAGAGAGGGAAAGGAAAGAACGAATAGAAGAGCGGAAGCATTAACATTGATCGTGATTATCCATGTTTCCTTATAAAAGTTTAGATCGTTGGTATCAACTAATGAAAACTAATAACATCATTGGTAACTATATATTTGTAGAAGTTATAGTTAAGTAATTTACACAACAATCCCCAATTCTTTATTTTTTGTTTGTATTTAACATTTTCATTAAGATTACTTTGTTAGGCAAAAGATCAAATACAAATAGCCTTAATGTACAAAACGCATGAAATGCATGAAAAGATTAAAAAACGCGGTGACATTTTCATAATTATTTACTCGTAGAGTAATTATCAAAATTACCCTACAAATCTTGTAGGGTAATTTTGTAAAATGACCTTGTAGGGTAATTTTGTAGAGTATTATAATTAATGGCAAATTGGAAAATAATAATCCCATCTTTCTGAAATTGTCCGATAATAATCCCAAGTCAGTTATTAGCCAATAATAATCCGAACTCGTCCAATTTTTTTGTAAAATAGCCCGCCTTTAAAATAGCTTAATGGAGTTAAGTTTTTTTTTTCGAATTACAAACCGATGTTTTAGGGCTTTTGATCAGAACGAAGATACGAGTCGATTAATGTAAAACTTACCTCAAAATACTGCCCCCAACCTACGAAAACGGTGCTTCAATTCAGGTGTTTAAATTCCAATTAACAAAATTCAAGCCATAATTTTCGAGGTAAGTTTTACATCAATCGACTCGTATCCTCGTTCTGATCAAAAGCCCTAAAACATCAGTTTGTAATTCGGAAAAAAACTTTACTCCGTTTAGCTTATTTTAACGGCGGTCTATTTTACAAAAAAATTGGACGAGGTCGGATTATTATTGGCTAATAACTGACTTGGGATTATCATCGGCCAATTTCAGAAAGATGATATTATTATTTTCCAATTTGCCTATAATTAATATACAAATGATCTTGTAGGGTAATTTTGTAGAGCATCATAATTAGTCTACATATGATCTTGTAAGGTAATTTTTATATTGTAGAGTAATTTTCATCTTATAGGTAATTTTAATCCTGTAGAGCAACTACGAGTAAAATAATTACGAAAATATCACCGCACTAGTTTGTTAATATAATGAAATCATGGAAAGAAAACTAAATCAATTAACCTTATCAAACCATTTAGAACTATTGCACATTTGATAATACTTCAATGGGCCAACAAATATGGTTGGGCCTCGGTTGTTGGACAATTAACAATGTCTGCAGCCCACCATGAATTACTAGCAAGTAGCAAACTAATTTTTTTTTCTTCATATATTTGTGTAAAACAAGATTAATCTTGTAAAAAGTAAAATTCAGATTTTAGATTACACTAAGAAAATATTCTTCATGGAGTTCCTTATCACAAGATATATAAGTGTAAAAAGGCATAATCTTATCCATTGTGAATCTGTGTTTTTTTAATTCATTCAAAGACAACCACCAGTTAACACTTTCATATTTCTACTTATTCCCCTCTCAACACATTCAAAAATCCCAATGTGGACCAAATTTACTCTAAAAACAACTCTTATTGTGTATTTCATCACTACATTAGCCTATCAGATAAACTTGGAAGCCTTCTAAAGAAATTCAGGCTAGCCGGCGGCATCGGTTCCCTGAACATCGGGTGGCGCAAGAAGTAAAAACCGAGAGCCACCGCAGCCATTTTGGGCGGCACCACGTATAGCACAACCGTGATCATAAGACACACCCCAATGAATAGTTTAGTAGCTCTTGGGTCTCTCCAGCTCACCAAGGCTTGGACCCTCTCCCCTTGTGTTGCAAAGTCACCCAACACGGTTTGGACCCGAGCAGCCAACATTCTTAACCGGTCGTATCGGGCTCGGATCAGCTCGGGCGGTCTTGAACTTGGAAACGTGTCGAATTCCTCGTCCAAATCCTCTGGGTCAACCGATTCTGCTTGAGATAAACGGATGTCCATACCCGCTGGTGATTTTGGTCTGAATCTATAATACCATGTTCCGATCAAACACACGTATAAAAATGCAGTTGGGACGATCAAATCGGGGTACCAAACAAGAACCAAATATAGCAAATGGACTAGAACCGTAGTGACCGGGTTCCTCCACCTCCTAATGTTGTCTAACCATTTAGCGAGCCCAACCGCCCACGCGAGTACACCCACAATCCGGAACCAGTTTGCTTTACTTTTTCTCATGCTCCATGTATGCGAATCCGCATCTAACATGTACCGAACCACTTCTGCACCTAGTGGCGGCTCGGACCTTGCTAGCCAAGCCGCCACCATTTTGGTGGCGGCCCCACGTAACGCCTCTTGTTGCGCCACTCCAAGTGGGCGCAAATAGTGCATTCGTGGAAGCAAAGGTTGACCGTAAACCGCACATGTGTCGGGCAACAATGACGGGCAGGCAAACCGAACCGCCAACTCGATTTCTCCCATTTTTTTCAGCCCGGTTCGTTGTAAAACTAATAATGGGTATGAATTTGTGTATACCTTGTTACTCTCTAATGTAGATACTCGTATTCGGACTTTTCCTATCCGGAAGTCGGGTTTTTCCTCCGCCATGTCAGCAAACATACGCCAGTTATCGAACACGCCAATGGTTAGGACCGTGCACGGGTCATAGACCTGCCACGTGTACTGCTCGTTCCACCGAGGATCAAAACTGTCGGTAATGGTCCGCGTTCTCACCCATTTCTTTCCATACTTCGCGACACAATAAGGATCGGTGGAGCCTTTACCCGCACCCCGCGACTTCATCGGAAGCAGCCCACGAGCACCAAGTATTCCAAGCTCCAAAATCCCAATCGCCGGCTTCCACAACTGCGTCGCAGTCGGTCGGAAATCACTACACACGTGCGCTGCCTCATCCAGCACGTGATACCCACCCTCTAAACACATTCTCAAATGAATTCTACCACAATAAGACCCCCCAGGACCACCCTCTAACGGCAACCACCTTGACGCCACATGGCGTTCATCTATTCGCTGCTCAATCGCGGCCACAGGGATCAAGACGTGCCCGAGCAGCACCGGATCCGGCCCTGTTCGGTCCTCTAACAGTAAGATCAAACTGTCTTCCAGCGGCTCACCCGCGACAAACACCAGATCCTCATGCCAGTAAAACGAGGTCGTCCGGTTATTCATCACTCCTCTCCTTGTCCGTACCGACTGAAACCCTAACTGAGCTTTAACTCTAACATCGGGAGCAGTTAATGGCGGAAGATTTGGGGCAATTTCAAGGTCTTGAGCTTCCATAACAGTAACTCTAAGATACCACAATTTCGGCGATTGATAAACCTTTGATCGGGTATGCGAAACATAAGGCGCATCCGAGCTCCACGACTCTGGAAACGCATCATCCGCCTGAGTTCCGATCCAAACAGAAAGCTGTATATCTCCAGTAACTTTTCCAGCTGCATTAGGATCATCTCCCCCTTCGAGACGGTACCACTGCGGAGCTAGCGGACTGTCAGGCGGATCACGAACCGGAACATCCGAAAGATCAAAGCACACACCCCCGAGAAAATTCTCCGACTGCGCATCCCATACAGAGATCTCTAATGTTGAAGAGTTCCCAGATTCAGGTTTGTTGTACGCCAGAGCAAACACCTGGTGCCATTCTGGATTCGATGATGGCTCTCCTGGCTTCGGAATCCCCGGCTTAGACCGGACGGAGTTACCAATTCTTACATACGGACTCTCGTTGTGTGCGAGTCCTCTCGCTTTGACGATTCTAACAAATAAATATTGCATCGGCTCTACTAAATCATAGGCCGGGATTCTTTCAGACCCTAACTCGGCGTTTGTAGACCTTCTCGGTATTACTCTTGGAGAGTACTCTCCAGGGCGTTGTTTCAACACCCTGACTCTTTCACTACCTACTCCAACTCTGCCTGCCTGCATTCTCCTCATCTCTTGTGGATATTCAGGAGGCGGAATCCCCTGATGTTGATTTGGGTTCTGATGATTATGATTATGATTATGATAATGATTTTCCATTTCCACTGGATCTTGCTCTCCTCCAATTGGTGGTGGAGGTAAATTATCCTGTGGAATAGCACCTTGACCTTGATGAACATGGACAGGAACTTGAACCGGAATTGGAATTGGAATATCGGTTGGATTCGGATTCGGATTCTCCATAACTCTTACCTCCTCCACCTTTCTCTCCTCCTGCTGCTGCTGTTGCTGCGGTTGTTGGATAGACTCCGGTGGCGGAGCATTATCGTGCAATTGATCGGAGTTGATTTCAACAAAATCATCATAATAATAAATCCTTAACCCAATCTCGCCACGAATCCAGCTGAAAACACTCTTCTTCTCAAGCTGAAAATAGATCAAACCCGCATTTTCTCTCTTTGCAAACTGGGTACCGTACAGCTTCACTCTGCCCAGAAAATGATTCTTTCTAGCACTGCCATTACTCATGCGTTTATCATTAAACACTTCGATTTCCAACTCTTCGTATTCCATTGTACTCGGATCAGAGACTATGAATTCTAGAGTCTCGTTCCATATTGGATTCAGGGTTCTGGAAATTGTTGATGTTCTTTTCTTCTGGCCGTCGAAATCTGCAACTACGTAGGCGCTTGAGCTGCCTAATCCGTCTTTTGGGAGGAGGTCACGTGCGTCGGCTACCTCGATGACTAGTTTTCTGATGGGTTTTGACGGTGGTGGTTGTGGTTGTTGGTCCGGTGTCATGGTGTCATCTGTGGTGGTGGTGGAGGGTGGGGATTACTTTTTTGACCCTCTTGTTTGTTTAGAGAAAAGAGAATGCTTTCTCTTTGTTTTTCATTCTCTCTCTCTCACCCTATTCTTTTTGGCATATAAATTTAATAATTTCAATTCTTAAATACCACTCATCTAAAAAATCAATTTTTATATTTATATGAAAATTGCATATATTTTTTTTTAACGGCAAATTTCTTTTATTGCCTACTGTCTGTGAGAATTGAACCCAAAACCTCCTACTCTGAAGGTGTTTAAAGGCTTTGACTTTGCCAATAGACGACCACCCCATTGGTATAGTTAACTAGTTAAGTGCTTTTATAAAGAAACACTACTAACACACCATTTAGAAGTTAATACATATAATGTGTATAATGCAATGTGGGTTGTATAACAAGCGAAAAATGGTCATATGAGTCGTATGAGAGCATGTGTAAAGTTGTGTTCAATAAATCATACGGCTTGTATGATATAGACTGACTGACAAATAAATGACTGATGTAATAACTGACAAAATCATATAGTGTGACAGAAACGCTGGTATACAGATTTGGAGGTGGTGATTTTTAGCCTTACCCATACCTAAACATTATTTGTTTTTAGTGTATTAATTTATTATTTGTTTTTTCCACTATTTTAATTAATATCCACACATTTTTAGGTGATTTGGGATAAAAGAGATGTTGTGGAGGGGAGGCTAAGTGTTGAACAAGTTTTGAATATGTTGCTTTATAGCCAAGCAAGTAAATTCTTGTTGTGGACATCAGCATTAGATTCTTTGTCCCAAATATCAGGTTACTTTATTTATTCATCATCTATTTGCATTCCCATTCACTCTAACTCCAACTCCATTTTACAGGTGCAAACATCACTATTTTCACACCACTTGTAACCTAATATGCTTCCATGGCACATGATTCCACCTCCTTTTTCTTGTCAAAAAAGTAACTTTTTGCAATAGTTTTTAGAAGTAAGCATCCCCTTTTTCCATCTTCTTCCTTTGATCAAGGGACCCTGTTTAAATTTTCAAACTTACCATTCATTAGCTGTCATTTTAGATTTTTATGGCTCTTGTGCCCAAAAAGTGTGAATACCAAATGAGTCCATAGGTAACTTCAACTTTTTTTTTAACCAAAAAGAATGAAATTTTGAGATGGGAAAGTATCCATTTTACAATTAACAAAATGAACAGAATTACAAGAATAGACGGTTATCGTGTTATTCTTTGGTCTTTTTTAATTGTTCTTTAGAATGTATAAAAGCAATTCGTTGCGTCGTGTAAAGCCAGTTTTGGTATAGGATGGTGCGGCATCCGATCCTTTTATAAAGTTAGAAAAAGAAATAAAAAGAATAGTATTGATACTTATCTTTTTCTATCAGGAAACAAAATCATGAGGAATTGATTTGCTGTTCATGTATTACCATAATCAAACTCATAAACAATTATTTGATGTATGCAATTTGTGTTATATCTTTTTATTCTCAAAGTACATGTTCATATAATGTGTCATGTACACAACTTTTTATTTCATGAGTTCCATCCATCAATTGCCATTTGACTGAAACTTCTGAGTTACAAACACCCCTAATGTAAATGCGAAGATTGCAGTCGCAACAATCGTTCTATTCTTCCTTAGTTTCTCGATTGCAAGTCTCAGAAATAACTCAGCGTCTTGTCCCCAGTTATCATCAAAACCGGCTCTATGTTTCTTTCTTTCTTGATCCTTTTCATCGTCTTTGTTATCACTTTCATCTGATTTCTTGTTATTAGCATCTGAATCTGAATCAGATTCTGATTTTTTGTGTTTGTGTTTTTGTTCATCATCAGAATCAGATGTATCTGATTTTTTATCATTGTCGGCTTCATCTTCATTTGATGCTGCAGGTGGTGGTGCTGGAATGCCGCCATGTTTGATTTTGTTGTGAACTTGTTCTGCTTTCTTCGGGACTGAAATATACAGAATCTCGCCATCAAGCTTCCCTGTGATCTTTTCTATGTCTGCGTCTTTTGGCAATTCTAATCTTTGTTCAAATCGCTTGTATTTGTTCTCTCTCACTTGCCTTTCTCCACTAACTATTATATGAGTTCGGTCATCGACTTGAAGCTTTATTTCGTGCTTCTTGAAACCTGCAATGCAAGAATAACCATCAAACTAAGAATTCTTTCCTTGGTTCTTTTACTTATAAATGGGTCGACTTGGACTTTGTTAGACGGGTCAACTTAAAAACATATATAACTAAAGTTAAAAGCTGCCATTTTTAATGCATACAACTTCCTAAACTGTTTTATTCAAAATTTTGTAATGATATTATCTTTGTAATCATTAATACTGTATTACTTTTTTTATAAAAGCTGAAAAGGAAGGAGAAAAATGTGTTTATCGGTCAACCATAACCAACTTAGTTTTTTACCTGTTGCCCAACCCGCCCCATATGACAATATGACATGCCCCATCTTGCCACTTAAGGGGCTAAGTCTTTAAGTCATATGAGTTTAAAACAAGATAATGAATTTGAAATACCAGGAAGATCAACAAGAAGGTAATGGCAAGTTGCGTCTTCAGTCCATGCTGAAGGGGGCACAAACTCTTCGAAAACCAAACTAGAACTTTGTTTGTCACCAAACGGTGATCTTCCAGCGTTATATGCCATTAACAAAGAAGTTTAAACGACGAGGGGGAAGTATGTAAGCGGATATATGTTGATAATTGATATTAAGATTGTTTCATAATGGTTAATACAACAAGTTATATATAGGAGATGAACATCATTAATATATGTTACTTTGAGTTCAAGAGATGGTGTGGATTGAAATTACTTTTCTTACACACTTATCCATTTTTATTCCAAACTTTAGCCCATGGACACTGGTTAGTTCTTCATTTGGTCTTTTGATTTTATGATATATGTGATATTAGAATTTTTTTTTATTAAAATATGTAATTTAAAATATGAATATAATATAAAATATGAATACATGTGGGTTCATGACTGCATTGGGTCCACCTTTGGCAAGCTGTGTTTTTGCACTAACTATGGCTTTTAAGATGATTTATTATAGCATTGATTTGTTAAAAATGAAGAAAATTAAGTGGAAATGAAGGTGTAAGGTCCCAAAAACCTCATAGTAAGTACTTGGGACCATACCACAACCTTCCTTGTCAACTTTTTTGCCTTGCGCGGCCGCGCACTGGTCTTACAAAAGAAAGGCTTAAGAAATAAGCAACAGTCAACACTTGCGCGCCAAAAGGAAATCATAAGTCCTTGCGCTTTCTCCCACGAGCAAAGGATGAAAATCCTAGATTAAACACTTCCGCACAATATCCAGACTTGGATATTATTTACCCCGACTTGGGATTTATTTATTCAGTTGATTCCACACGATAAGGAGTCACACCAGATTACAGCAGTAATCTTCTAGAAGGAATTCAATCGTGCACCACTAAGACGGTTATAACCGTCTGGACACGTGTCGCCACCTCAGGCATCCCTGAAATCACAACGATAGCATGTAATTGGAGAGTAATCTCCACTTGATCACTTTACACGTGGCAAATCCCCAGCCATCGATCTAAGCCACGATCCGTGTGCTCTCACGTCGGATCAAGAAGCTTGACGGAAGGAAATGTAACCGCTTACGGGGTTAGCATCTTCCGTCAACTTTTCACTAACAGGTTTTCCCGCCCAAAGACTCCCGGTTATAAATACGAGAACTGTTCAGGTATGAAATTCAAGTTACACACACTTCTCAAATACATCTTCTTCTCCATAACCCATACTTATTCTCACACCGGAGTCGGGTCAAGGAGAGAACCCCTTTCTCCCCTTGGCGAGGCTAACGGTGCTTCCTTTTTGCAGAGTTATCGGAGAAGGGGATCAATCGTAGCTGAATCAAACGAGAGAGAACAACCATTTTTATGCAGATCCAAACCCCCTAGATATTACGATCCCGGTCGTTTATCTAGTGTTTCTTCATTGGCGCCCACCGATTTTTTTGTTTCATCCAATTTTCTCTCGTTTTGATTTACCTTGCTTCCATTTACATATGGAAGAAACGTCGTCTCGTCGACAAACCGGCCCTCGGCCAAACGTCGTAAACAATTTTCAGGTTGAAAGAATTCCAGAGGATGCCTCAGATGACAATGAGGTTCATTCCAATCGAGTAAACGACCCTGTCACTCCAGGGGTGATACCAGAAAACCTTGTTCACTCAATTCTGCCTCCAGGAGAAACCCCAATCTCCTGGTACGTCAGATCTCAAGGGGCTCTGAATGCAGTACACACACAGCTGTGTGCTCAAACTGCTCCCTTAACTCAATCACGGAGACCAGGATCTCGTGCTAATGCTTACCAACGGGAGGATACATCTTACAAAAACACAGAGGTTTATGCCAGATCCACATCAAAACGTGAGTACACTCAGTCAGGAAGTCACCAGAGAGAATATCATGACGAACCACACCCTCACCGAAGACAATCAGTTCATACTAGGTTGGGTTCTCAACGAAACACCCACACCGATGAATCTGATCCAACCTACCGTTTAAGTGCAAATACTAGCGTGTTCAACCGATTGCAGCCAAATTACAACAAATGCAGACCTCGTGCGGTTTACAACCCTGAGGCAGAGCACAACTATGATTTGATTTACCGCCCTGCGGAAGCAGCGGAAAATTCAAAGTTCATCATGGAAATAGCTTTGGCTCCGCTTGAAAAAGCTAAACTACCATCCAACGTGGGTAAATTTAATGGGCTGACAGACCCCGATGACCACCTGAGAGTGTTTACCAGCGCAGGTCTGGTTGGGGGCTGGACCCTTCCATTATGGTGCCATCTGTTCGTACAGACCCTAACCGGCGCGGCGAGAATCTGGTTCGATAACTTGCCCATCGGGAACATCACATCATGGAAAGATCTGCGCAAGAAATTCCTGACTCATTTCAGTCAACAACGACGTTCTATCCGAGACACATCAGATGTCATGAACATTTGGTGCCACGACGACGAAAATCTGGAGGATTTTATCACCAGATACAACAAAGAGGTACTGGAGATTGGCGGTGTTCATGAACAACTAATCTGCGCTCAATTCAAGTACGCGGTTAGGTGTGATGACATGATTAAGGTCTTATCTGGAACAGAAGGCCTCCCAAAGAGTTGGGAGAAGGTGATGGCGGCGGCTAAGGTTTACGCGTAAACAAAAAAAACCTTACCCCAAACAGGCCACCGCCACCACATAATAGACCCGCGGACTTAAGCTCCACTGGCGAGAGAAAATCTAAGAAATCATGGCGCGAGTCTGGCTCGGGAAATCGTTCGTCTGAAGATGCCTGAGCAACGATCAACAAACTCACCGCGCAGAGGGAGTCTAAACAGGAGAATAGGGAGAGGCAGTGGACTCCCCTAACTAAGACCCCGACGGAAGTTTTGAGTACAGAAGACTATCAATTCAAACCTCCGATCCCCATGAAAAATAAGCGTGGACAAGACCCTGCCCAATACTGCGAGTATCACAAGGACAGGGGGCATACCACTAACAACTGCATTTCTTTACGCACAGAAATAGAGAAAGCCCTCAAAAGCGGCGAGCTCACACATTTGCTCCAAAATGTGCGCAAAGAAATAAAGCAGATAACTCGGGGTGAGGAGGGCCCAAGCAAAAGGGCGAAAACTTAAGAGACAACTCTATGAATTTCCCGCGGAAAAACATGATCTATCAAAGCGAAAAAATTAGAGAGTAAGTTAAGTTTCATATAATTATATTAGCAAACTTTGTAATAGCCTCTGTGCTCTATCCCTAAATAAAATAGCAAAGTTTCTATTATTCTTGTGTTTTTCTTACAAAGTGCATGCAATTTCTTTTAGTAAGCGCAAAAACATTATGGTAATTACAAAACAAAGCCTCATGAACGGTCAGTGATTACATCACAAGCGACCACAAGTTCACACATGAGCTTTATACCAACATTCATTTGCCTTACTCAAATAAAAGTAATCGTACTCATGCAAAATATTGTAAAACGAAAAACATAGCATACTACTCTCGGCGTACAAATACGCCTAGGAAACTATCAAACACGACAATGTTTTAGTTACTTGCGCAACAGCGCACCATCAAAGAGAGGGATATACATCCCAAATATTACAAGAAAATTGTTCAATACATTTTCAACCTACGCTAAATCTTCGCCCTCATCCGGAAAGATTTCCTTTAGTTGCGCTACGTGATCATCAGATTGTAGCGCAACATTTATCAGATCCATAACCGGAAGTTGTAAGTTGTTAAATTCTGCCTTTAAAGCAGCAAGCGCGGCATTAGTATCTACGCCATAAGTAGCAGATTTGCTGATATCCCAATCAACTTTCAAAGCGCTATTTATATGACGAGAACACTCAGCATATCCTTGGGCGTACCCGTCTTTACGCGCAGCAACAATTAACCGCGCAACAGTTTTATCCAACTCCTTAGAGTTCAACACTGATTCAGCAACTTGTGAAGAAAGGAAAGGGTAAATAACAAAAAAGCGCATAAACAGTTCCACAACAGAAAAAAGCAAGCAACTTACACAAGCAATTCCACGATCTTTCAGCCACGCCATATCACTCTTTAAGGGTTCAAGCTCGCTTTCCGCTGTGGCTCGCGCCGTTTCAGAATTTTCCAGTTTTTCTTCGGTCTCAGTTAAACGGCGGTAAGTTTCAGCCTTTTCAGAGTGCGCAAGCTCCAGATCCTTTTTAAGTTGTTCCTAGTCAGAAAGCAAAGCAGTAAGTTCTTCTATCTCTTTATCTCTAAGAGCAAGAGTGGCGCAAGCTTGTACCTCTCGTTGCTCACTGCGCTCCCTATGAGAACGCGCTTCTTCTAACGCAGCTTCTGTATCAGCTTTCTCCTTTCTCAACTTTTCTATCTCCGCATCCTGTTTCTTCAGTTTTTCAATCTCAGCCTTGAGATTATTGATGACATTGCGAAGATTTACCTTTTCAGCATTATCCTTTTCGCAAATTCTCTTCCAGTTTTTGCGTTCTTCGGAAAGGAGGGCAGCTTCAGCTTCCGCTTTCCTCTTCCAACCTGCAACAGACCACTCTCGGTTTTACGATCAGCCTCAAACTTGGCTTGATCAGCTTCCAATTTAGCTTTTAACTGAGCTAAACGTTTCTCATCACTAGCAAACTTCTTCTGGGATACCCTAAGAGTTTCCCAATCTTTATGCATACTATACCACTCACGCACTATGCGATGAGTAGTAGAAGCATGAGAGGTAGTCTCTTCAAGATAAGCTTGATAAGTTTGTTCATAAGACCGGCTTTCTTGAAACTTGATCTCCCCAGGCGGAAATATCCCCTGCAACCAATCTCGGCACACGCGCCAATCCGAAAAAGTGTCTCCTTTCTTCAAATTCCAAACAGGGGCATGAAGCTCAGAAGCATCTTTCTCCGAGTAAGTCCTATAATAATAATCCCCCAGGGTTTCCTCTTGGCGGATTGGAGAATTTCTATCAACACCAGCGAATGAGCTTTGCTCCTCAACAGTAACCTTCTCAACACGCTCAGGCATAGCATCAGACGGTTTAGGAGAAGAAGTTGCAGTAGGAGTTTTCTCAGCAGATTGTTCTTTCCCCAAGTCTTGAGCAACACTTTCAGGGGTTCGTGGATTACTAGCACCATCCACAACTCCTGGATCAACAACTTCCTCAACTTCTATGGTAACACCAACAGGCTTATCAGCCTCAATAGTCTTCTCCACACCACCCTCAGGAACCTCCGTAGTCTTTAACTGGGCAGCAACAAAAGCATGCGGAGGGGAAGGTGGGAGTTCTTCATTTACCACAGACTGTGGCTCTATGGAAACAGGGGAAACGGGAACTTCTGGAAAAACAACAAAGCATGTAAACATTCAATACGCATTAGGAGGAAAAGCAAAGATAACACTTACTAGGCGCAGACTCAGAGATGAAAGCATCCAAATTGCCTTTTCTGGAGATTTTCTTCCTCTGGATCTTCTTCAAAGGCTAATCCTCAGCTCCAGTATCAGTCTGTTTCCTATTGCCCGTCTTCCTTGGCACCAAGTGTTCAGGGCTAGACTCCAAGTCAATAGGATCATTTGGGTTGGATGGAGGGATATCAGCAGAATCTCTTGGTTCAGTTTTTGGTCTTCTAACAGTAACTGCAGGCGTAAGACCCTCCAAAGAGTCAGAAACCACCACATAATCACACCAAGAGTTAGAGGAACGGCGGATACATTTCTTCTCTCCCCCAACATTTTTTGCCTTCAAGGATTGAGCTTTATCTTCGTTTTTCTTCGGCGCAGAAGTAGAAGTTACCGCACGTTTCTTCTTTTCAGGGCCTATGCCCAAGTTTGACAACTCACCTACGAAAGCGCAAAGAACAACTTACTCAAAAGCGCAAAAAGCAAAACAGAAAAACCAATATAGCTTACCAGCACCAGCAGCAGGCTGAGCAGACAGATCCGCATCCCGCGGAAGAACAAATTTTTTCACAATCCTATGGTACCAAAGTTCTTCGTCAGGTTTCTTCTTAATGGTACCCATTTTTCCGCCTTCCCTCTTAAAGGAAACAACATACAGTGAAACAACTGCAATCGAAGGAAAGCAAGTCAAAAAAAAAAAAAAAGAGAGAGAGAAAAAAGGGAAAAACCCCAATCTTACCATGACCACCCTCGGTGTACACCGGCTTATCATCACGCTCCATTTTCCAGTTCAAGCTCATGCTGGCTCCAACA
>JARYGA010013917.1:0-38337 GCA_030545235.1 Helianthus tuberosus
CCTCCTTAGCAGCTCCTGCACACACCAACCAAGAAATTAGTTAGATTAGGGGACCCAAACCATAATGGTCTTGGGTCTTCCAAATTCACCAACTACTGTAACATCCATCCAATATCCATTACTCCTAACTAGAGTCTTGGATCTCAGACCTGTTGATGGAATTTGATTTTGATTTCCACTAGGTCTTTGGTCCTGAGGGTTCCAATAAGTGTTTGGATTATTTGACCTTTGAAAGTTTTGGTTTTGATACCCTGAGTTTTGATTCCAAGAAGCTTGATTGTTATAATTTCTAAAGCCATTGTTATAAAAAGTTCAACCACCATTATTCTGGTATCGATTTTGATATTGACCTTGACTTCTGAAATTATTTGTGTAACACCTCGAAAATTCACGTCCTATAATGTGTAGACACGTGTCAAATGTTTAAACGTGTGAAAGAATATTATAGAAGGACTAAAGTTGACAAACATGGAAAGTATATGAATATACGTATTCTAAGTGTCAACTGTGAATAAATATAATGTACATTAACCCTACATGATGCTCATAACTTCAAACGAATAAATCATGGATCATACGAAGCTAAAAGTGAGAGATTTCAAACTACAGGGACTAAATGTGTCAACATGTTCAATTTATACCTCTGAGTGACCTTTTGACAAACCCAAAGCTTTGTAACTGTTAATCATGCTCACTAGAATATACGATTTAAATTTCGTAAAGTTTCGTTAACGTATGAGAAAGTTATGATCAAATTCGTGTGCGAAGTGTTAAAGCGTAAACGTTAGAAGTTAGGACTTTTCGGGTAACAATAAAGTTAACCGGGGACTTAGCAAAGTGGGTATATGTTTTAAAGCCATTATAGATCAATTATGAGGGTTTACAATACAAGAAACAAGTGCCTAATCAGAGTTTGAAGGGCCAAGGATCAAATAGCAAAGAAAAACAAAAAGCTGATTACTGCATGCCGTCGCGCCACGCGAGGGTCCCTCGCGCCACGCGAGGGACTCCCAGTTTCGTTTTTGTTGGCTGTTGTCTGCCATTGCCCTTAGAAGCGACTTTAACCGAATTTCCTCATTCTTCTTGGCCCCTAGGCACCCCCTAAACACTTAGGGACATGTGTTGAAGGATTGTGGTCAGTTGTAGACCCAAGTGTCAACCATTTGTGGTGGAATTTTCACTATAAAAGGGTCTTCAAGTTCACAAACATTCCTCACACCTTCAAGTGCATACCTGATCAATTCTGGAGCTTCCAAGCAGCCTCAACTGATCATATCTCGTGCATAGGACTCTTGTAAGTCTGCTAGTCCTTCTTTAATTGTGTTTAGCTTGGTTAATTAGCTAAAAGTCAAACCGTCGTAATTACGGTTTGACTTCCAGATTAATGATTAATAGCTCAGTCAATTCTTGAATCAAAAGTAGTTATAAGTTGGTATTTATGTGGGTAATAAAACCTCAAAAGGGTTTCCCCTGATCACCACTCTAACCAGGTCAAAAGTCGGGTCAAACTTATATTTAAAAAGTCAACAGGAAGCCTAAAATACTATTTATGCATAATTAACATCGTAGATCATATACAACCTGTTGGATCATTGTTATAACTTGGTAATAAGTGTAAGAACATGTCTAAACATGTTCAACCCGACAATTTCCTGTTTAGACCCGGTTCAGAACCGAAAGTCACATAGTTTGACTTTCACTTTGACTTTCAGTTCTGACCCGTTTAGGCATGTTTTAGAAATGCCTCAGAGCTTTAATTGGACTAGGTTACATGTTAGAATAACCCTCTGTGATATTACACCTTGGTTCATTAGTTATCCAATTAATATGCATGTTTCCGTTAATTGCTCATATGTTGACTGTTATGCCCTTATTACCTTAAAACGTGATTTATGAAAATGTAAAAGTGTAGAAACCTTAGTTACTGATATATAAGCTTGTATGCAAAGTTTGACATCAGTTTGACTTGTAGATTAAGAGTTATGCTCATTGTCGCAAAATTAATGCTTTATGTTAATAAAACGGCGTAATTAGCGTATAGCCTAGTTAAGCCTACTTTTTGATATCAAATCTTTTACCCACTGATGTAATATATTATTTTGGGATTTTTAAAGATTTTTAATTAATTTTAGGCTGAGCATAACTAGTAGTCGTAGGCTTAATCCGGTAATTGTCGGTTTTGCCCTTACGGGCCATAAAATGAGTTTTACATATCTAAACGACTCTAAACCTTTTTCTACTGATCACATTTGATAAATAAATTATTTTAAGCCTTCTGGAAATATAAAAATATCAGATTTAAGTATCGAACCCGGAAATGGCCTTTAATCGCCTTATTTAGCGTTTTTAACGCATTGTATGTATTAAAATCATAGTGAACATACCCGGGTTGATACCTACTGATATTTTAGGAAAATTAGAATATTTTAACAGTAAGCAAAGGTTGATGAACTCAGACTTCAGTTTTGAGCTTTTCGACTTATGTGAAATTACCAAAATGCCCCTACGGTGCATAGTTTGGTTATAATTGACAAATTTCACATATGTACTTTAACCTACTGATATAACTAGGTAAATTAAGTATATTTGCTGATTACATCAGGCCTGTAACTCAGGTTAACACTTAAACTCTTTTACAACCTTTAAAATGACCAAACTACCCCGAAGGGGCATAGTTTGTGTTTAAATTCGTTCCAGGCATAATAAAAGACATCTTACTGATGTCTCAAGATATTTGAAGCATATTAACTTAGGAAACCTGTATATGGCTCTTACGGATACCCGTTACGCTTATTACGTGTACGGTTCGGTTTATGTAACAAGTTTACATAAATTAGCCGAAACGGGTCAAACCTTAACGGTTTTATCTCAAAATCCAGAATGTGAATAATAAACCCATATTAAACAAGTCTTCAACTTGTCGGGTCTAAATCACATTCTATCCGGTCTTCGCTTAATCGTGCGTACGAACCGTATCTTTGAAACTAGCCGGTCTAAGCTTAAGCTTAATTAAAGACCCGTTAGGATTCTAATAGGTTATATTAAACCTTCGTTCCAGATTAGGAGAACCAGTAAAAGCTACGTGCATTTTGCTTATTGTGATTAATACTTGCTCAGGTAAATACTTTTAACTTATTTTCCCTATACGGGCTTGGGTTACGGTATATAGCATACCGCTTGATCGAGCATCAAATCTCCACAGTTAAGTGGGTAGTTGACTAATTTGATCGGCTCGTTTAAACAGTCTTGATTACTTAAAGCCTTTGGGGGGTTAATGACCATGTCCCAGATATCCTTGGCATCATCTTACGAGATGGCCACGACCTGAGCACGGGGTGTAGGCGTACACCCGTCAGTGTATAACTCTATGATGTGGTGTGTCTATTGATCTTTAACCCGAACAAGATCCGGGCTACTGAACGCACAAGTAACATGTAATTCGTTCACAAGATTATAATATTAAATAATTCTTCCAAGTTATAAAAATGTTTATGCCATGTGCATCCAAACCAATTTTAAATCATTTTCCAAAATGAGTCAGTTGATTGTATTTACCAGTGTAAACTGACGTATTTTCCCAAAAAGACTGAATGCAGGTACTAAACGAAATTGGCTGGATTGTCTCCTTAGCATCAATAAAAAGTCTCGCAAGCTTAGGATGCCTGAAGTCTGTTGAACCATTGTTTCTATTTTATTTCGATCCGTTCTGTGGATAAACAATCGAACGTTGTGATACTTGATATTACAATAATTAAATTCGGTTGTATCATATTTTTAAATTTGCTTCCGCTGTGCATATTGATTATTGTGTTGTTTGACTATTATGTTGCCAACCACGTCACGATACTCCCCCACCGGGCCCACCGGTGACACGTGGAAATCGGGGTGTGACAGGTTGGTATCAGAGCCAACACTAAGTGAATTAAACACTAGCCTTTTGTGTTTAATCTCAGTTACACAATTGCACAATTCTAAACTTTCGAGTCTAGACATATAACATAGGAAAAATTCCACTTTGTTTGTGTTGTCCTTTATCTTGCATATATTTTGTTTGTTATCTCATATTATAATGACAGGATTTAAAAATGCCGCCAAGATTTTTCCGAAGAAGAGGACGAGGCAAGGGGCCAGTCACCGCCCCCAATGACAATGAAGCTGGACCATCGCACGCACGAGCTCCGTCTACTACCAAGAGTGACGACCCTCGGCAGAACAGGAGAAACCTGTTTGAACCAGCAAGAAGATCGGTATCACACAGCTCTACACCGCCGGTCCCAAACCCGTATGGGCCACAACCGGACTACGAGCCGAACAACCCTCAACCGTCCTATATACCGTTGCAGCGATCCCTATCGTATCATTCGTTTGGTGACCCTACACCTGCATTTCGGGGCCGGTTTAATCCGGTAGGCTACATACAAGAACCCGTGGGTTTTAACCCACTGGGGCCAGATGATCACTTCTCTGGAGATAATGCGGACGACATGGACGAGGATACGGACCCCGTCGATCCAGCCAGTGGTACGCCGAACCACCCGATCGAGATCTCCGACGGATCTTCATTCCACGGATCACCCTATGTTGGTCCGGATAGCTTTCAAGCTATGTTCACTCGGCACGACTGGTACTATACACCTCCTCACCATTCGTCGCCTCCTCAGCAGCAGCAGCCGCAGCATCATCAAGATTCCTCTGGGGACCCCCGATTTGTGGCAGTTACGCCACCACCTCCGCCGCCACCAGTTCAGCCGGCACCTCCTCAACCGCCAAGGCGTAGGAGAACCGGTGCCCGCATGTCGGCACGAGCAGTGGACTTCCATTTCAGTTCCCCACGTCAATCCAGTGGCAGCCACTACCCGCCATATCAGGAGGACCCACAAATGGGTGGGCCTTCCAACCCAGCGATGCCGCAGCCGCCGCCAATGGGTTTTGACAACCCAATCCCAGCGTATACGGGTTCCATGGCATACAACCCGTTCGAGCCGCCGGTCCACAACAACTACGGGTACGCAGAGGCCGACCCTTACATGGTGGCAGCCAACTACAATACCCTACACCCGGAAGGACCATACGGAGCTCCATGGGGAGTTGGGTACCCAACACATGGGTACCAGATACCACCTAGGCCTATCATACGGACTCAATCGCAGCCGCCTAGGTTCTCCCCACCTGAGCATGAAGAACTCCTTCAGAGGATGGATCAGGTTGAACGGGAAGTGCACAGGGACCGTAGGGAGAGACAGACTTTCTTTCAAGGATTAGCAAGTTTGATCAAAGGGAAGAGTAAGAAGGATCATTGAATCCTTCCACTGCTGTTTTTCCTTGTATTTGCTTTATTAGCCCCTGTGTGGGTATGCTTGTTTGTTGAGCCCCTGCGTGGGCCAGTCTTGTTGTATAAGCCCCTGCGTGGGTGTGTTTGTTTAAGCCCCTGCGAGGGTATTTATGTGTGTTTGTTTTGACCCCTGCGTGGGTCTATTTTCCGTTAACCCCTGCGAGGGTATAATGTTTGCTTAAAGTCCCTGCGTGGACTAGTTTGTTTGTTTAAGGTCCCTGCGTGGACTATTATGTTTGTTTAAAGTCCCTGCGTGGACAAGTATGTTAATTAACCCCTGCGTGGGTAATTGTTTGTTGAAAAGACCCGTTTAGGGCAGTATGTAATATTTTGAATAAATTAATGGAATGTTTGTTTTATAAATTTCATGTTTGCCATTTTGTGCATAAATAAATTATAAATGAAATAAATAAATATCATTCCTTTTGAATTAATCTGCCAATGTAATTATTAATTAAGAATCTTTAAGTGTGAAACCTAGCCTCGGGTAAATTATAAGACCAGGCCAAGATGGTAAGACCTGTTCAAAAGATTCAAATCTAGGTTAACATCTGAAAACATGTTAACACTCCTGGCAGAATTGATTCGTTAAAATCACACGTCATGGTATATGTATAAGGATTCTTTAGAAGATTCCTAACCCAATTTAATGATCTCTGAATCAAGGGTTAAGATCATCAATTAAGATGATCATATTTTTACCATACGTGGTAATATAGTGCCTAGGGGCCCTGCTCATTTCCATATGAGCCAAAAGACAATGGTAGCTATGACTCCCTGTCAAATAAAGGTAATGAACTAGGTTCAAACCTCAAATGCTTTGATTCTCTGCAATCCTAGCATATAATTTATAATTGTCCTTGTGACTAGGCCTATTGTGACAGTATACCTTAATTTTTTGATTCTCTGAAATCATAGATTAAATTAAAAGTGTCCAAGTGACTAGGCCTTTTGTGCCATAAATAAAACTGTTAATGTTTTATAATTAGGATAAATTATTATAGAAATCCTAAATAAATATGATTTATAAATTAACCAAATATGGTCTCTGTACCATGGTTACTGAATTGCCATAAAAGACAATTCCATAAACTCCCAAATAAACTATTGTCCTTGTTTTCTGCAACAGTTCAATTTTAAATGGCTAACTTAGACGAGGTTAATAGCCATCCAGTGGAGGTTAATAATGAAGCCCGAATTAATCTAACGGGTGCTGAATTAAAAGCGATCATAGACGGCGCTGTTACACAGGCTCTGGAGCGGCAGTATGATTATTATAGTGGTACTCGAAGTAGGACCCAATCTGCACCGCATTCAAAGCCCAAGACACATTCTGAGGCTCATAGCAAGCCTCCTCCCAAAAAGGATATTCCCAAGAAAGATGGTGATGATCGCCAGTCCACCAACCATCAAAGTGTCTCATCTCAGCATATAGTGCTGAATCAAGAACCCCGTAACAAGGGTTGCTCCTATAAGTACTTCGTGTCTTGTAAGCCCAGGGATTTCACTGGGGAGAAGGGAGTCATTGACTGTATGACATGGCTGGATAAGATGGATACGGTTGTAGACATCAGCGGATGTGCTGAGAGAGACGTGGTTAAGTTTGTGTCGCAGTCTTTTAAGGGTGAAGCGTTAGCATGGTGGAGATCTCTGATTGAGGCCACCGGAAAAATCCCATTGTATAATATGTCGTGGGATCAATTTGTTGCCCTTATCAAGGAAAATTACTGCCCTCAGCATGAGGTGGAGAAGATAGAATCTGATTTTCTATCATTGGTGATGAAAAACCTTGACTGTCAAGCTTACCTAACGAGCTTCAACACGATGTCCCGGTTGGTTCCTTATCTGGTAACCCCGGAGCCAAAAAGAATCGCTCATTTTATCGGTGGTTTAGCCCCCGAGATCAAGGAAAGCGTTAAAGCTTCTCGGCCAGCTACTTTTAGATCAGTAGCTGACATTTCCTTATCCCTCACTCTGGATGCGGTCAGGCAGAGATCGCTGAGGAATAAGGAGGCTGAGAAGAGAAAACGTGAAGATGATGGTTCACGCAGATCGAACAAGAAGCACCGTGGGAACGGTGATAGCAAGAAAGGATCTGACTCAAGGAAAGAGGGGCATAATTCTGGTGAGAAGCCCAAATGCAAAATTTGCAAGAAGCAGCACTTTGGAAAGTGCATACTTGAGTCGAACTCACAGACTCAGTCAAAATCTTATGCTTGTGGCATTTGCAAGTCCACGGATCACAAAACCTTGGATTGCAAGAAGATAAAAGATGCAACGTGCTACCGTTGCAATGAAAAGGGCCACATTAAAACCAACTGCCCTAAGTACAACAAGAAGCCTGAAGAGGCTAAGAAGACTAATGCTAGAGTCTTCAGAATGGACGCAAAGGAAGCGGTTCTGGACGACAACGTTATTACAGGTACTTTCCTTGTAAATGACGTCTTTGCTAGAGTACTTTTCGATTCAGGCGCTGATAAGTCCTTCGTTGATAACAAGTTTTGTAAATTATTGAATTTACCTGTCAAAACCTTAAGCGTAAACTATGAGGTAGAGTTAGCAGATGGTACCATAGAAATCGTCTCAACTGTGTTAGATGGATGTGTTATATCCATTACGAACCATTCTTTTCCTCTGTCTCTACTTCCTTTTAAGTTGGCCGGTTTTGACATAGTTCTGGGTATGGACTGGTTATCTCATAACCAGGCCCAAATCGTCTGCAACATGAAGCAAGTGGTAATAAAGACTCCGTCTGGTGAATCACTCACCATTCGGGGAGATACCCAGTATGGGCTACCTGAGCAAGCGACTATGCTCAAGGCTTCTAAATGTTTAAAGAGGGGTCGTGTCATCTACATGGCACAAGTAATTATTGATGAGCCCAAACCAAAGATAGAAGACATCCCTGTCATCTCTGAATTCCCAGAAGTTTTTCCGGAAGAACTACCTGGTTTGCCACCAGATAGGCAGGTGGAATTCAGGATTGATATCATCCCCGGAGCAGCACCAGTTGCCAGAGCACCCTATAGGTTGGCGCCCACAGAGATGAAAGAATTAAGGACACAGCTAGAAGAATTACTAGCCAAGGGTTTCATTAAACCTAGCTCGTCGCCTTGGGGAGCGCCAGTCCTATTTGTCAAGAAGAAGGATGGATCGATGCGTCTGTGCATCGACTATCATGAGCTTAATAAGGTCACGATCAAGAATAGGTATCCTTTACCTAGGATCGACGATCTGTTCGATCAGCTTCAAGGGGCAAGTTATTTCTCGAAGATTGATTTGAGGTCAGGCTACCATCAACTGAAAGTTAGAGATGAAGACGTGCATAAAACAGCATTTAGGACTCGTTATGGGCATTACGAGTTCCTAGTGATGCCTTTTGGACTCACTAATGCACCGGCCGCGTTCATGGACCTCATGAATCGCGTTTGCAAGCCGTACTTAGATAAATTCGTCATCGTTTTCATCGACGACATTCTTATCTATTCGAAGAACCAAGCTGACCACAAGAAACACCTTAGATGTATTCTCAAACTCCTGCATCAGGAGAAGCTCTATGCCAAATTCTCTAAATGTGAATTTTGGCTTCGAGAGGTCCAATTCCTTGGACACGTGGTTAGTGAGCGTGGTATCCAAGTGGATCCCGCTAAGGTTGAAGTAGTTATGAACTGGCAAGAGCCAAAGACGCCAACATAAATTCGTAGCTTCCTGGGGTTGGCAGGATATTACAGACGTTTCATTGAAAATTTTTCAAGGATTGCTGCACCCCTAACTTCCTTGACTAAGAAGAAGGTTAAGTTTGTTTGGGGCCCTAAGCAGCAAGAATCCTTTGATATCTTGAAGCAAAAGTTGAGCAACGCCCCAGTACTGACATTGCCAGATGGAATAGAAGAATTTGTGGTTTATTGTGATGCTTCGCACACTGGCATGGGGTGTGTGCTTATGCAGAAAGGCAAGGTGATTGCCTACGCTT
This sequence comes from Helianthus tuberosus, assembly GCA_030545235.1. Lineage (NCBI taxonomy): Eukaryota > Viridiplantae > Streptophyta > Magnoliopsida > Asterales > Asteraceae > Helianthus > Helianthus tuberosus. The sequence goes on from JARYGA010013917.1 coordinate 9,306, forward strand.
CACGACAATTGAAAGTGCATGAAAAGAATTACACCACCCACGACTTGGAGTTGGGTGCCGTTGTATTCGCACTGAAGCTTTGGAGGCACTATCTATATGGTGTCAAATGTGTGATTTATTCGGATCACAAGAGCCTCCAACATCTGTTCAATCAGAAGGAATTGAATATGAGGCAGCGCCGCTGGATGGAGACTTTAAATGATTATGATTGTGAAATCAAATACCATCCCGGCAAGGCGAATGTAGTCGCCGATGCCTTGAGTCGGAAGGAAAGGGTTAAACCCATCCGAATCAATGCCAAGCGCATGGAGATAAAGAATAATTTGATTGAAAGGTTGTTAGCTGCACAGAAAGAAGATGTGTTGGAAGCTAACTATCCTAATGAAAAGTTAGGAGTAACTGAGGAGCAGTTAACTCTTAGCAAGGACGGAATTTTAAGATTGAATGGACGAATATGGGTTCCAATTTATGGGGGACTTCGTGATGTCATCCTCCAGGAAGCCCATAGTTCCAAATACTCCGTTCATCCTGGAGCTGATAAGATGTACCAGGATCTAAAGGCAAATTATTGGTGGATAGGCTTGAAAAAGTCTGTAGCCACCCATGTAGCTAAATGCTTGACATGTGCGCAAGTCAAAGCCGAGCATCAAAAGCCGTCAGGCTTGCTACAACAGCCTGAACTTCCTACGTGGAAGTGGGAAATGGTGACGATGGATTTCATCACCAAGTTGCCAAAGACAAGGAAAGGTAATGATACAATATGGGTTATAGTTGACAGACTGACTAAGTCAGCTCATTTCTTACCCATCAAAGAGACTTATAGCTCCGATATGTTAGCCCAGTTATACGTTGATAAGATTGTAACCCTACATGGCATACCTGTAGCTATTATCTCTGACCGAGATACTAGGTACACGTCACATTTTTGGAAGAGTTTCCAACAATCTTTGGGCACACTTCTGAATTTTAGTACGGCTTATCATCCTCAGACTGACGGTCAGAGTGAGCGTACTATTCAAACGTTGGAAGACATGCTACGTGCATGTGCGATCGATTTGGGTGGTAGTTGGGATAAGAACCTACCATTAATCGAATTCTCCTACAACGATAGCTACCATACCAGCATTAAAGCTGCGCCTTTAGAGGCATTATACGCTAGAAAGTGTAGATCGCCTATTTGTTGGGCGGAAGTTGGAGATGTCCAATTATCAGGACCAGAGATAGTGTTCAAAACAACGGACAAGATTGTCCAGATTCGTGACCGTCTCAAAGCTGCCCGAGATAGGCAGAAGAGTTACGCTGATCCTAAGCGTAAGGATTTTCACTTCGAAGTAGGTGACAAAGTTCTACTTAAAGTGTCACCCTGGAAAGGAGTGATGCGGTTTGGTAAGAAAGGCAAGCTAAGCCCGAGATACATAGGACCTTTCGAGGTTATCAAACGTGTCGGGTCAGTTGCCTATAAGTTAAACTTACCAGAAGAGCTCAGTGGAATTCACAATGTGTTCCACATCTGCAATCTGAAAAAGTGTTTCGCTGACGAATCACTGGTTATACCACACACAGATGTGCATATAGACGAGAGCTTGAAATTCGTGGAAAAACCTTTATCAATTGAAGATCGACAGGTAAAGAAGCTTCGTAAGAAGCATGTGCCTATTGTAAAGGTCAAATGGGATGCCCGTAGAGGTCCCGAGTACACGTGGGAGGTTGAATCCACGATGAAGGAAAAGTACCCTTATTTATTTCAGTAAATCTCGGGTCAAGATTTATTTTAAGGGGGTGAGGATGTAACACCTCGAAAATTCACGTCCTATAATGTGTAGACACGTGTCAAATGTTTAAACGTGTGAAAGAATATTATAGAAGGACTAAAGTTGACAAACATGGAAAGTATATGAATATACGTATTCTAAGTGTCAACTGTGAATAAATATAATGTACATTAACCCTACATGATGCTCATACCGTCAAACGAATAAATCATGGATCATACGAAGCTAAAAGTGAGAGATTTCAAACTACAGGGACTAAATGTGTCAACATATTCAATTTATACCTCTGAGTAACCTTTTGACAAACCCGAAGCTTTGTAACTATTAATCATGCTCACTAGAATATACGATTTAAATTTCGTAAAGTTTCGTTAACGTATGAGAAAGTTATGATCAAATTCGTGTGCGAAGTGTTAAAGCATAAACGTTAGAAGTTAGGTCTTTTCGGGTAACAATAAAGTTAACCGGGGACTTAGAAAAGTGGGTATATGTTTTAAAGCCTTTATAGATCAATTATGAGGGTTTACAATACAAGAAACAAGTGCCTAATCGGAGTTTGAAGGGCCAAGGATCAAATAGCAAAGAAAATCAAAAAGCTGATTACTGCATGCCGTGGCGCCACGCGAGGGTCCCTCGCGCCACGCGAGGGACTCCCAGTTCCGTTTTTGTTGGCTGTTGTCTGCCATTGCTCTTAGACGCGACTTTAACCGAATTTCCTCATTCTTCTTGGCCCCTAGGCACCCCCTAAACACTTAGGGACATATGTTGAAGGATTGTGGTCAGTTGTAGACCCAAGTGTCAACCATTTGTGGTGGAATTTTCACTATAAAAGGGTCTTCAAGTTCACAAACATTCCTCACACCTTCAAGTGCATACCTGATCAATTCTGGAGCTTCCAAGCAGCCTCAACTGATCATATCTCGTGCATAGGACTCTTGTAAGTCTGCTAGTCCTTCTTTAATTGTGTTTAGCTTGGTTAATTAGCTAAAAGTCAAACCGTCGTAATTACGGTTTGACTTCCAGATTAATGATTAATAGCTCAGTCAATTCTCGAATCAAAAGTAGTTATAAGTTGGTATTTATGTGGGTAATAAAACCTCAAAAGGGTTTCCCCTGATCACCACTCTAACCAGGTCAAAAGTCGGGTCAAACTTATATTTAAAAAGTCAACAGGAAGCCTAAAATACTATTTATGCATAATTAACATCGTAGATCATATACAACCTGTTGTATCATTGTTATAACTTGTTAATAAGTGTAAGAACATGTCTAAACATGTTCAACCCGACAATTTCCTGTTTAGACCCGGTTCGGAACCGAAAGTCACATAGTTTAACTTTCACTTTGACTTTCAGTTCTGACCCGTTTAGGCATGTTTTAGAAATGCCTCAGAGCTTTAATTGGACTAGGTTACATGTTAGAATAACCCTCTGTGATATTACACCTTGGTTCATTAGTTATCCAATTAATATGCATGTTTCCGTTAATTGCTCATATGTTGACCGTTATGCCCTTATTACCTTAAAACGTGATTTATGAAAATGTAAAAGTGTAGAAACCTTAGTTACTGGTATATAGCATACCTCTTGATCGAGCATCAAATCTCCACAGTTAAGTGGGTAGTTGACTAATTTGATCGGCTCGTTTAAACAGTCTTGATTACTTAAAGCCTTTGGGGGGTTAATGACCATGTCCCAGATATCCTTGGCATCATCTTACGAGATGGCCACGACCTGAGCACGGGGTGTAGGCGTACACCCGTCAGTGTATAACTCTATGATGTGGTGTGTCTATTGATCTTTAACTCGGACAAGATCCGGGCTACTGAACGCACAAGTAACATGTAATTCGTTCACAAGATTATAATATTAAATAATTCTCCCAAGTTATAAAAATGTTTATGCCATGTGCATCCAAACCAATTTTAAATCATTTTCCAAAATGAGTCAGTTGATTGTATTTACCAGTGTAAACTGACGTATTTTCCCAAAAAGACTGAATGCAGGTACTAAACGAAATTGGCTGGATTGTCTCCTTATCATCAATAAAAAGTCTCGCAAGCTTAGGATGCCTGAAGTCTGTTGAACCATTGTTTCTATTTTATTTCGATCCGTTCTGTGGATAAACAATCGAACGTTGTGATACTTGATATTACAATAATTAAATTCGGTTATATCGTATTTTTAAATTTGCTTCCGCTGTGCATATTGATTATTGTGTTGTTTGACTATTATGTTGCCAACCACGTCACGATACTCCCCCACCGGGCCCACCGGTGACACGTGGAAATCGGGGTGTGACAATTTGAATTATAATTGTTCATTCTAGGTGAACTGCTTCTAGGTCTCTCATATATGCCTGATGTAGATTCAGGCTGAAATCTTGGTTGATTTCTTTGAAAACGTGGAACCTGTGGAGTTCCTGTTCCAGCCTTATCTACACCAACAGCAACATTCTCTGGTTACTTAGGTGCTGACTTCTTTGGAGAGTTGGACTCTCTCTCCTTTTTATTACCACTCTTCTCTAGTGACTTCTCTCGCTTCCTCTCACTAACTTGTGCTTCATTCTTTTGGTTAGGACAGCAGCTAGCTACATGTCCTTTGGTGTGACATTTGAAGCACGATCTCTTTTTCGAAGACTTCTTGTCTGAAGCCTTTGAACTAGATTTAGGTTTTGATGATGATGCCTTAGAAGGATTTGGTTCAGTTTGCTTAGTTTCATAATTTTCTTTGTTTTTGTTTTTAGCAAACTCTACATTTGATTCGTTTTCAATAACAGCTGTTTCGGTTTTCATGTCACTTCCTTGAACAAAATTAACCTTTTTAACAAAAGTTGGATTGTTATTCTAGGATGTGAAGTTTTCTTTTTCAAAATAGGTTTGCTGTTATTATCCTTCTTAGCATCATCACTCTCAGACACATTACTTTGACTTGATGTGGAACTACTTGGTGATGTTGACACAAAGTATATGAGCTCATCTTCATCAGGCAAGAAAGAATAGTCATGACTAACAGGAGGTGGAACTTCAATGAAACCATGGAATCCCACACTGGTTTTGTCATTACTTTTCTTCAAGCCACCCATCATATGTTTCATTACAAAAGTAGAGTCCCTGAATTGACCTAATTTCTTTTCAAGTTCAACAATTTTGAGTTGTGCATCTGACAACTCCTTGCATTTTTTAGAAATCTCTTTTGTTTTCTCAGCCATCATGTAATGAGCTAAGTCTATGACTTGAAGTTTTTCTTTTACTTTGCAGGTTAAAGCTTCAATTTCACTTTCATAACCATTTATCTTCTTCAAGTATAAAGATTCGTTTCTTTTAGCAAAAAAGTTTGATTGTTTAATGTTAGACATCTCGCTTACCAGACTTTGGTTTTGTGTTGACAACTTGTCTACCTCACCCTGTAGTTCACGACATTTTAAACACACAGAATTAGACTGTACATCTCCTGTTTGTTTGTCAAGGTTGGCCATGAGAGCCGCAAGCTGAGCTTCCATTCTTTTATATTTAGCATCCTTTTCTTTAGCTTCCCTTTCATGATCAGACTTTTGCTTTTCCTCTTCAGCATCTGTTGTCTGATCACCCTTCTTTTCTTCAACTTTACTCTCTATCTTCACCTCAGCCTCAACATCCAATTTTGCTTCAGCATCTCCCACAGTAGCTTCACCATCATCAACTGGCACTATCTCTGCCATGAATGCCTGAGTTCTTTTTTTTAGAAAAGGAAGGGAACTTCTCACCGAAGGAGGCTGTAGGAATGAATGGCATTCTCATTATCTTCTAGATGAATACTCCAATCATATGAACCTTCTCGTGCTGTAGAGATCAAATCCTTTGAGCTAGAATTGTTTGATGCATTCCTGTTGTTTGAACTCTGACTCGAAGTATCTTGCTTTTGTTTTTGACATTCCCTAGCGAAATGCCCATAAACCCTACAAACTTCCTCACTTTGGTCTTGTCAAAACCAACAGTCCTCCCTACAAACTTCCTTCCTGTTCTTTTCATGAACCTCTTCACTCTTCTGGAAATCATGGCCATCTGCCATTGTAAATCCATCTCTTCTAGATCATCAGGGTCAATCTGATCATAATCTTCATCTAAAGTAGCAGGATCAGATATCTTCCCCTGAATGTAGTTTTCATATGAAGCAACAAATGAAGCAAGTAGAGCAAGATGTTCTTCACCAGACTTCACACTCATAGGCATTGACTTTGTACTACCACTCTGCTTAGAGGTTGATGTTCTCTTGGCTCCTGTTGATCCTCCTGAAGCAGCTACAAAACACACATCACCATCCTCATTCACCGTGACCTGCTCATTCTCACACGAAAGAAACGCAGTAGCAGAGTCGCTAGAAGCGTTGTGAGACGAAGAAGATGTAAGCCCATTGTAGATCCCTGGATCTTGAACCTGATCATATCCAGTGTCTTTCTTCTTTATACTGATCTCATAAGCTCTCAGCTTGCCAAGTACTTCTTCCAGCTCCTTTGTCTCATAATCTGCTTCTCCCTTGATCATGAGAGTGTAGATATCCCATTTTGTAGGTAAGGCATCGAGCAGCTTGTCATTCTTTTCTACGTCAGAATAGCAATCTATCTCATAATTTTCCATTTCCGACATCAGATGGTAGTATCGAGTGATGATGTCCTCAAGTGACTCATGTTTCATGTACTTGAAAATAGCGAACTGCTTCTTCAGTAGATCAACTTTGTTTTTCTTGACATCTACATTTCCTGCATATCGCTTTTCTAATGCATCCCACATATCCTTTGAATTAGTGTACTTCTTGAAGGTATGCTTGATGCTATCAGGTAAGGACATTTTTATTGCAGCCAAGGCTCTCTTTTCAGCTTCATACATATTTTTATCAGCCTCTTGCATGTTCACATAGGCTGTTCTACGTGGTCTGCCCTCAAAGTCGTGTGTTGGATTTGTGTACCCATCTTCAATACATATCCACATGCGTGTGTCCTTCTTTTCAGCTTGATTTCATCGGATTCTATCACTTCTACTCCTTCTTTTCTGATTTGAACAAAATTTAACGGTCAAAATGGCTTGATTTTCACATATTATAAGCGTATCATAGTCTTAACTAATCCGTGAAACAATTGGACCTTAATTCGAACAAATTCTAATAAAATTTGTTAATTCCGTTTGAACAACAAATCGAACATACTGACGTCATCGTAATTCCGTTTGAAATCTTCACTGTAATTCCGCACGAAATTACACATTATACCTAATTCCGCTTGAAAAGTGCAGTCAATTTCAAACGAGATCTAATTTCGTTTGAAACGTTCAAACGAAATTACTAATTCCGCACCAAAGTACCTAATTTCGTTTCAATTGGCATAATTTCGTTTGAAATTAAGCTAATTCCGCACGGAATTAGTTTCTGTTTGGTAATTTCGTTTGTAATACCTAATTTCGTGTGAAAAGTTAATTCCGTTTGAGCTATTTCGCTTGAACTGATTTTTGCTTGAAAATCTTAAAAACCAAAAATTTTTTCTAAGTGTTTGTTGATTATTTCAGGAACTTGTAAGATGGATGAGTTTATGAATCCTTTCAGTGACATGTTTGCTTTTGCGGGAAACACCGGAGATGATACTTCAAACAATACAAATGAAAACACTCCAAGTGCGAAGAAAACTCTGTCCGATACTTTAAGTGTGGAGAGTGCATATGGTACATATAACAAACCTCCAAAGTTGATGGCGATTGAAGAATACAATAGGTGGGCCAAAAGATTTGAAGAATGGCTAAAAGTGTTTGCGTACCCAAGCTGGAAAAGTTTAAAGAATGGCTTCAATAATGGAAGACCAGATTGTGAAAAATTGACAGAAACTGAAGATATAGAGAATTTTGTTGCTGAACAAAAGTGCATTGCATTGCTTCATCAGTCTGTGAGAGACGACATAATATCTTTAATTGAGTACACAAATGCTCAAGATCTTTGGGAAAAATTGAGAGTGAAATGTGTGGGTAGTGCTGAGATAGTAAAAAACAAAAAGAAACTGTTAAGAAAAGAGTTTGATTTATTTGGCTGTTTGAAAAATGAATCTGTTTCTAAGATGATTGAAAGATTCAGGCATTTGAAGTTGGAGCTGGCAAGACACGGGGTTGTATATTCTCGAGAAGAATTAGTTGACAAATTGTTTGACTCGCTGCCGGATGAGATGGATTGGCAATACTTTGCTTTGATGTTGAAAAATACGATAAAATCGGAGGATCTGACGGTTGATCTGTTGATTGAAAGACTAGAGAGTCATGAGCTGGAGATCAAGAAATCAAACAAAGTCAATCATTCTTCATATCAGCAGAATGTGGGGCTGTACTATCCAAAAAATATTATTCCCAAGAATGTGTCTCCTAAAACAGCTTTCTCTGCTGAAAATTCTAACACATCAAGTAAAGAGAGTTCAAGCAGTGGTTTTCATAGTGGTTCTTCGTCAACTTCAAGCCAATCAGCCTCAAAGAACTTGTTTCAATGCAACATTGCTGTTGATTTAAAGAATGCTCAAAATTTCAGTGAAGAATCCGCAAAACAGCAGATGGTGTTCTTAGCTTCTGTGCTAGAGTCATATGAGAGTCTTGTGGCAGGCAAGATTGGAAACACTAACCTCACCAAGGAGGACTACGATCAGATCGACCCGGAAGATATGGAGTTGATCGACATCAGGTGGTGTATGGCTAGTGTAGTTCGACGAGCACAACGGTTCATGGAGATTACTGGTAGACATTCTATCGGAGGGCCGTCCACAAAACTTGGCTTTGACAAATCAAAAGTCACGTGCTTCAGGTGTAAACAAAAAGGACATTTCAAAAGAGAATGTCGTAACGCACCAGCTGATGATACTGCAAATCCATTTCGTGAAGATTGCTACAAAAGAGCGATCTATCATCAGAACAAATCAGAACCGCCCAGAATGAAGCAGCTTGAGGATAACCCCAAAGAAAAATCCAGAGCTCTTGCTGTTATTCATGATGACGAAGGTTTTGACTGGAGCGAATTGTTACCGGATGAGGATGCGGTAGGATATGCATTTGTGGCAAAGATTGTTCCTTTTAAAGACAACAGAACAGAAAAGGAAAAATTTGTCAACAGAAGGATGAAAGCCCAAACCAGGATGAGCAGAATCTATAACACATACAAAGAAGCTAAAAGAGCAAAAAGATGGGATGCCGACAGAGAATGTTACCTTGATCCACAAGGAAACATTGCGGTTGATCCAGATTCCATTAGTATTGATGCTCTCATCCAGCAATTTGCTGAAGAAGAAGAAGAAGCCAGACAAAGAGAATGGTGGGGAGGTAGAGAAGAGAAAGTAGAAGAAAAAGAAAAAGTAAAGGAGAAAGAGCAGCAGATAAAGAAAATTGATGATGGAATTATTGATACATCACAAGAAGTCACCGCTGAAAATTTGAAGAAGATGGCTGATAAAGTTCTTGCTGCAAAAGAACTAGAGGTAGTTTTTGGTTCTGGAACTGAGTCCAAAAACAAGGTCAGTTCAAATGATACACATGAGTCAGGTAAGAAAGTTAAATCAGAGAACGACTGCAAAAATTGCATGAAAGAGTGCAAAGTTTGTAGTACAATTACTTACCTCAGTGGTAAGAAAGTTGAAGAACTGACTGGTAGAGTCAGAAGTGTTGAAGATCAGATCTTAGACCATGATAAATTGTTGAAAGCTTCGAACGACAGATTAAAAGAATTAACTGACAAAATTGAAAATGATAAAAATGACATAGAAAGAATAAGGAAAGAAAACGAAAAGTTGATTCTTGAAAATCATCACATTCCAGAAAATTTTGAGAAGCTAGAACGAACGGTTAAAGATTCTGATGAAAGAAATGGTAAAACAACCAAAGAAAATTTTCAACTATCAGGTGTTCTTAGAGTGAAAGAAGAGTTAATCAATCAGCAACTGGATGAAATTGCTAAGTTGAAGCTTCAGTTTCAAGAAGCTAAAATTGAAAATGAACGCATCCAGTTGAAACTGAACAGTTACAACTCTACAAGCTTTGTTTTACAACACATTGTTCCCAAACCCATCGGGAAAAACAAAGCAGGCGAAGATGTATACTTTGATGGAACCGGGGTTGGGTTTCACCAGGTTCCACCACCAGTGTTAAACAATTTCTCAAAGAAGAAATCAGGGTTGGTTAACGATGAAGAAGAAAGTGAAGTTAAGCTTCCAGACACGATTGATGTCACATTTACCACATCATCTGATGAAGATAGTGTCCAATCTGAAATTGTTAAAAGCATAGCTGAAAATGTTTTGAAAACTGAAAGTGACACTACTGAGGATGATGAATGCTTTTTAGATAGATACATTCCGAAACCAAAATCCAAAAACAACTTAAATGAAGAACCTACTCTTGTCATGTACAAGATGTTGGGATCGGATAAGTTGTATTCGGATTCTGAGTTTCCATTGGAGAATGTTAATGTTGCTAAATTGAAAAATGTTTTCAAATTGATTGAAATTGATCTGTCTGAAGTGGAAAGTTTAAATCAGACAAAGAGGCAAATGAATTTTGAAAAGGATAAAGCTTACTACAAGAAGCCTGTTGTTCCACCACGTTTTTATAACAACAATCAAAACAAATGGTCGGGTAGATATCAGGGTGGTAAGAATTATCAGAAAAAGAATGTTCAAAACAGAAAGTTTGCTGAGAAAAAGGTGTTTGTGAAAAGTTCAAGTTCAAGTTCACTTTCTGATGAAGAATCTAAAATCTTTTCAAAATCAAACAAAGAGTTCTTTGAGAAGAAGGCCTCACAGCTTCAGACCGAAGGCACAAGTCGGGTAGTTGATACTCGTACATGCTTTAAATGCAACAAAGTTGGACACATTGCAAGAAAGTGCACCAACTTAAAGCCTAAGTCTGAAGTTGTTGAGAGTCAGAAAAAGAAAGCTGATGTAAAAGGCAAAGCTCCAATGGTTGTTGAGAAGAAAGTTTTGAAAAATGAAAACAACAAGATCAAAACTGAACCCGTAAAGAATGTGGTAACTAAAACTGAAAAATTTTACAAACGGGTTGCTTCGCCTCAACAAGCATGGAAACCAAAATCAGTTGAAAAGACCACAAGTTCTCCAAAACCAAAGGTGTCTGAGACTGCAAAATCATCATCTTCAACTAAGAAGATGCATGTACATTTGGATTACTATGAGAAACTTGAATCACAAGAGGCTACTACTTCTAAAAAGAAGAATGTACCAAAGAAAGACCAATCGTCTGGTCAACCTTCTCAAAATGATTTCTTTTTATATAAAAAGGTTGAGATTGGGTCTGAGGAGAGCTTAAAGATGAATGACAAGAATTTTCCGCCACTTTACATTGCAAAAACTCACATTAATGTCAAGTTACCTGAGTCAAAAAGAGGCTTGGGTGGCATCAAAATCTCACTAATTGATTTTGAAATGTGCAGGAGCTTCCAAGATCCGTTTCACGTTGGATTATGGATAGTGGAGCTTCTCGGCACATGACGGGGAAGAAGACCTTACTATATGATGTTAGAGGGTTTAATGGAGGTTACGTGGGATTTGCAGGGAATCAAGGTGGTCGAATAGTTGGTGAAGGAACTCTATCGAATGGAATCGTCACGTTTGAAAGAGTAAACTACATCGCCGAGCTTGAAAACAATCTTCTGAGCATCTCTCAGATTTGATATCGTATGTATACAACGCACTTTACAGACAAAGAATGTTTGATCTTGAAACCATGATTTGTTGTTCCTGAAGAATGGGTTATCATGAGAGCACCCAGAGTCAATGATCTGTACGTGTCGGACATGAGTGTAGCAACTACTACCACGGGTCAGGCTCATTGTTTTATGTCAAGAACAACGGAAAAAGAATCACAGTTATGGCATCGAAAGATGGGTCATATTCACTTGCGAAAAATGAATCACCTGGTACATAACGACTTAGTAATTGGTGTTCATGTGAAAGGTTTTCATCTTGAGGGGGAGAGCATTAGCTGTGTCAAAGGCAAGAAAAAGAAGAAATCTCACCCTAGGAAGAAGGAAAACTCAATCTCGAAACCTTTAGGGAGACTCCATATGGATTTGTTTGGTCCAGTGAACGTCAAAAGCATAACTGGGGATCTCTATTGTCTAGTAGTTACAGATGATTACTCAAGATTTTCATGGGTATTATTTTTGAAGACAAAAGATGAGACGTTTGATCGTTTGATGACGCTTTTCAAGAAGATAGAAAACTTGTACCAAACCTGCATCAGAAGATTACGTAGTGACAATGGTACTGAGTTCAAGAATTTCAAAATGGAAGAATATTGTGATGAAGAGGTATATTGCATGAATTTAGCGCACCTTACACTCCGCAGCAGAATGGAGTAGCTGAAAGAAAGAACAAGACGCTAATTGAAACGGCTAGGACGATGCTTGCTGATTCTAAACTACCTGTCAACTTTTGGGCAGAAGCACTGTCAGCCGCATACTATACGCTCAACCGGGTTCTCACAGTGAAGAAATTCAACAAGATGTGTTTTGAGCTAATCAATAATCGCAAACCAAAGTTGAAGTATTTGGAACCGTTTGGGTCTCCCTGCACAGTTCTAGAACCTTTTGGAAAGTTTGGTGCAAAGAGCATTGAAGGAATATTTGTGGGTTACTCAAGTCCTTTGAAACGAGTCTTTGTTCCGAGCTTAAAGCGGATTATTGAGGCACATAATGTTGAGTGTCAAGGTTACACAATGCCACCTCAGAATCCAGGCGATTCATGGCATTTTCACTATGACACTAGCAGATACATATTCAGCTTCACATGTGGATCCAGCAACAGATGCGCGACTACGGTTTGCAATTTCTTAACACCCCTATCTTTGTTGATAATGAGGCAGTGATAAACATTACTAAAAATCCAGTACATCACGCTAAAACGAAACACATAGAAATTCGTCATCACTTCATCCGAGATTGTTTCGAGAAGAAGTTGATACGAATTCAGAAAATCTACACTGATGAACAAAAAGCAGATTTACATACCAAAGCGTTTGATAAAACTCGTTTTCAATACTTGTTAAAATTGAATGGTATGAAGCTTTTATCGGTGTTGGAGGAGATTCTTGGCGTTGATGAAGGAGACATTGTAGATGACGTTGAGAAGCAATCTGCAATGGTTTGTCGATTTTTTACTTGTTTTGGTATTTAGGGGGAGTATAGGGTAATATTTTCAGAAAAATACAAAAACAGTAAAAATTTCAAAAATCAAAAAACATGAGATATTTTCAAAATACAAAAACAATAGAAAACCGGAAAGAGCTTGTGTAAAAAGGGAAAATGATAGTACATTCGCTTGACAGTTACGGTATGCTAAAGAAATGTAAAGTTTAAAAGTATTAAACAGTCTCGCTGATGATGTGTCGATAGGTTTTTACACATTTAGTAAGTTTGTTCAAGATATAAACCTAAATTCAAACTTGCTTATTTCGTGGGGAATACTACTTGGATATATAGGTAACCCCTGAAAACTTGTTTGAAAGATCCCTCTTTCTGAGATACTAGGTCTTTATACTCAGTGATATCTGGGATATTATCCCGGGACTTCTGATTTTGCGGAAGCAATGGCCTAGTCCCCGGAGAATACTTTACCGCTTGCTTGAAATATAGCACCGCCCTTAGCATAAAAATGATGAAACATTAAAAATGCTAATCATTGCTGTTGTAAAAAAGATCCTCTAAAGGGGACCCACCAAAAGTCGAAGCCGTCATCTCTCTGCTGAACGGAAGTTCTGACCCGAGCTCTCACGGCCTTCGCAATTTAACCCCTTACAGATATCATATGTGGTATACTCACATGTAAGACTGAATATTGGGATCTGGATACGGGAGTATATTCAAGAGGTGGGACACATGAATGAGTTTAAGTTCTTAATACACCTAATCCGTATCCTGGATAAATTGAAATTTGTGTGAGAATTTAAGTGGATCAGTATATTGACAATCTAAGTGAATTGTTTAATTCTGAGTATGAAATTAAAGCTTAATGTTACTTGTGACTTGTCGGGTAGCTGATATGATTCCCTAACACGCTCACCAAAAATATGATTGTAAATAGTTTACATTTACTGCATTTTATTTTCTGTAATTCATTTCTAGTTTAGAAACTTTGTTAAAAATCCAAAAAGATTTTATATTTCTGCTTTATTTTCCGACAAACCAAAGTGGAAAGCTGATCTTCAGATTCACAGTTTGAAGCAGATGCTAGAAGTTTCTGAGCTGAAAGATGAGTTGTGAGCTTACTTTGTTAAGATTGTGAATTTATAAAGTTAAAGCAAGTTCATTAATTTGAAACTTGTAAATTTCAGAAAATTGTTTGAACTAGTTTATACAGAAGGTCAGTGTGCTTCATCTCAGGTCAACCAAGGTCATTAAATTGGACTTGGTAGATAAATTGAGTAATTAGGGTCATTAACTTGGACCTGAATACTTAAGTGGATTTCTAAAATTGATGAATAGTTAATAGAAGTTTAAGATTGAATAGATTATAATGTTATATATTTGAGAAACAGGAAACAGGAGTCAAGATCCCCATGGCAAAGAAAAATGTCAAAGTTTGAACCAGAATTTAAGTCCCAGCTTATTGTGAGGGGGTGTCTTCGAAAGGGGGGAGTCAAAATTCTGGATCAACATTCAAAGGGGAGTTTGAAGATAAAAGAATTGAAGGATGCTTTACAATGTCAAGACAATTTAGAGCAGAGAATGATAGATCAAGGCTAAAGACTGAAGACTGGATGCTAAAGACTTCGTCAACATCCAAGGGGGAGTCTGTTTGTGCACTGATGTCTGTTAACTTCGTCTTTATTAAGTCTTGTATTGTATTAGATAGATCAGGGCTCGGAAATCGAGAAAACAGGATTAAAGGGTAATTTCGCTTGAAATGGACTTGATGTCATTTCAAACGAAATTAGTTGTTTCAAGCGAGATTACTAATTCCGCACGGAATTAGGTAATTCCGTTTGAAAAGTAATTCCGTTTGGAATGGTTTCAAGCGGAATTACTTGTCTATAAATACCTGATCTTGATGTGTCATTTGGAACGGAATTAGAACATTGTTTTCAAAGCCGAGGTGCTTCCGGAATGTTATTTGAATTGTAAAAGCTCAGGAAATCAATAAAAGAAGATAATTAGAAAGTATCAAGCTGTGTTACGTCAATTTCATTGATTCCGCCTTTGATTTTGATGCTGAACTCTTCAGATTGACTCGTTAGGGTCACACGATGATCCAACACCAACCTCATACTCCATTTTTTTGTCCTAAAAATGCAAGGAATTCAACGGTGCAGACGGTTTTATCAGATGAGCTATGGAACTTTTTTTTTTGAAAAACAGTGAAATTTTATCTACGCTTGCCTAGAAAAATTCCACCCCTTTAATTATGCTACTAATTTCGCTAGCCAGTTCAAGGAGGTCAATTTCGCTGGTCAGTTTAAGGTAATTTCGCTGGTCTAGTTCGCTGAAAGGTCAATTTCGCTGCCAAGTTCGCTGATCAATTTCGCTTCCTAAATCGCAGGTCAATTTCGCTATTACAATGACCAGTAAAGTCGTCAAACACAGTCATAATTTCGCTGAGGAAAATTATACGGTTACCAAAGTCTCCTTTGGATTTAATTTCGCCGGTCACCGAGATATTAAGTCACAAATTCGCTGGTCTGTTAAGTTCACTGATCCAGTAAATTCGGAAACTTAATCTGTTCGAAATTCTGAAGATTTTATCTCCTCTCCAACACAAATCTGCAAAATCAGACAACCTAATCAGCATAATATTTTCGAAAAATATGAAGAAATGATCGAAAAACATGAAGAACACGAAGAACAGTCTTCGAATCTTCAAGTCTTTCAGCCAAAAACTTTTCCAGAATCAACAAAATCTTTCCTGAAATCCTGCAAAACAGCAACCAAACAAAGTAGAAGATCAAAAACAGCCAAAAATTTTGAAAATTTTTTATCAAACCAGCAAAAATTTCGAAACCCTAATTGTCAGGTTTCAAAAAAGAAATTCGAAAATCTCCCTGTTTCTGCCAAGCACAATTCTGAACCGAGCCTTCAAGAGCCTAATGCTCTGATACCAATTGTAGGTCCCCTGTTCGTCCGGATCGTCACATAATTGTCAATCCAATCAAGAGTGTGGAATCCTCTTGATCAGAATATCACAGAATTAAGTAGAAACATAAATTCCAATTAAACCCGATCTTTGTTGATTATCTATCAAACTGATTACAATCAATCAAGATCCCTCACACACTCAAATTCGTCCAAGCCCTTAACACTCTCATGAATTCTCTCTGAAAACTATTTTGGCTGATTAACCTAAACCCTAAAGCAAAGCCTTGTTTATATAACACAAGGTTGCTACTTGGGCTAGGGTTTCCTACATGGGCAAAACCCAATTCGTCCCCCCTAGACCCAATCTGGGTTTTATTTAGCCCAAACTCTATTATTTAACTATTACAAGGCTAAACCCGCTAACTGTTTATCGTTTAACTAATTACAAGATATCCAAAGACCAAATCTAAGTTGTTGTCACAAATATGCACCAACAAGCTATCTGCTTGAACTTTTCAGCTCATTTTTCTCTCTTCAATAACTCTTCCAACTCCAAGTCTCTGAACTTAGACTTCCAATATCTACCAGAGTTGATATGTTTCTCAAAGCACACGTTCGCCATCTTTTGATATTGTTGAGCTTGAACTTTGTCAGGAGCATCATAAACGATCTTGTTAAAGCATAAGCACTCAATATCTTTCTTCGAATAGTTAATCAACCACATAGGATTAAACACACTGATCCTTCTTGATTCTCCAGTCTTCTTATCAAATAATAAAATGACCGCTTCTGATGTGCTCTGCTTGTACATCCATCCTTCAAAGTCTTCAAAGAAATCTTGTTCCATCACACGCAGTGGCATATTTTTCAAACTTCTTGGCGGCTTTATCTTCAAAGTAACATCTTTTTCTTTTGTGATTGGATCAATCTTGACAATTAGCTTTGGATACTGTGGCTTCCAATCAGGAAATCTATGCTTTGCTTGGAACTTGATATATTTCCACAGCTTCTGATCATGAACTTTCACATCAAGACATTAATAGAACTGTTTAATGTTCTTGGTCTGCACCAACTCCTCAACATCCCACCAAGGGAGTGTTTGGATATCAGATAAGAATTCAAAATACTGTACCCCCTATTCCCTTATTATGGCATACACTTTCAAGTCTTCAAGATATCCCCATGAAAGAGTGTCACCCAGAGACTTATCTGGATGATCTATGAAGTACTGCAGTGGTCTCTTGAACTTCCTTTCCTTTGGCATCACCTTAAACCAGTTCTTTCTTCCTTCTAACAATGTCTCTTGAGGAACAGTCTTAGGAATACCTTCTGTTGTTATCTTTTCAACCACTTTCCTACGTAGTTCATCTTCATTTTGACTTTTGAACATCTCAGCAAACATAGGGAAAGTTTCATCAACCCCAGAATAATGATATGGCGTATCTTCTTCAGATGTATTTGAACCCTCTTCAATCTCAACATGATCAAAATTTTCAGCTTCATTTGCAAGTTTGAATTCATATTCTTTCTCTGGTGATGAAGGAATCTCATCTTCTATGTCGAACTTCAAATTCCCATCATCCAAACCCAATTCTTCTAACATTTCTACCCTAGTCCTTGGTACCTCTAACTCCCCCTCAAATGTATAATTCAAATAAATAACCTTGGGTTGTGTGAGGAATACCTGATCAGAATGTTGCTTTCCAGAAGAAGAAGAAGACTCCTGATGCTGATCCTCCTGCTGTTCATTGATTTCATCATTCAGAAAATCATCCAACGCTCGTTGAACTGAAGGCTTCACAATCAGTAACCCCGTTGACCCTTGATCATCATCATCATCTTTGAAGTCATCCCATGAAAGATCGTAATTATCAACTGCATCAAGAACGTCTTTCAATCCTTCATCTTCCTCCTCTTCCTCTTCTTTCCAACAAAGAAGCTTTACCTTTGCTGCTCTCACATTCCCTTTCCTCTGTTCAACTTTCACCATTCGAATAACATCACTCAAGTTGTAAGGAAGAGAGAGAGCTTGACCAATAAGTACAAAGCTTGGATCTTGATCAACTTCCATGTTTTCTACTTCTGCATTCACAGCATCTACCATTTCAATATCACCTTCAGGCTGACTCGAAGAACCTCCAGCTTCTTGAGTTTCAACAATCAAATCTTTCTTTTTCTGAGTTGCTGCCTCAGCCAACTCTTTCTCCCTCTGAGCCCTTCGTTCTTCGACTCTTTGAATCTCTAAGTCATTGTATACAGCTTGAACGTTGATACCAAGATGATGCTCCATCACAGTGTATAACATATTCAGCTGCTCGTCTTTCACGGCCTTATCTACCCTTAGAGCTTCTATCTCTAGCTTCAACACTTTGTTTTCATTGTAAGACACTTCATGAAGATCATCAAATATTTGATGCAGCGTCTGATTTGTTTCATTCATATTTTCTTACCTTGCATTCACTTCTGAAAGCTCATTAGTGAGTTGATCAATCCGTTTAGCACTATTAGCCAGATCTTCTATCAATGCATCTATACTTTCAGCATGATCATTCACAACTAACTTCATTTTTCATTCACTTCCACAGTTTTCTCAAGCTGCTTTTTCAACTCGTCACGCTCAACTTCAGCTTTCGCTTTTTCTTTCACCAGAAGACTTACTTTCTTTATTAGATCCTTGATCGTTGCATCATGAAACATATCATAGTCTTCATCAGTAAGAATATCATCCTTGAATTCACCATGAATGTTAGGAAAACCTTCAAATAAGCTAGGAGTAGTATCTTTCTTTGGCGGTGATTGCTTTGGATCATCTGAAATATGAATGGTTGGATTTTCTGGTGGTGGTGGTGGTGGAGTAGATACTCTTTCACATGTAATTACAACTTCATCATCATCACCAGCTTTCTTTTTCTCAGCTTCAGATTTTTCAACACTTTGAACCTCTGGAAGTTTAACATTTTGAGCTTCAACTTCAGGAATACTTTCTGCTTGAACCGCTAGAGTAGTTTGAGCATGATCCTCTTGAGTTTTGGAACTTTAAACTTTAGGTGCTGATGCTGCTCCTTTTCTAGCCCTGACATTTCTGGGAATAACTCCAGTTTGAACAGCTTTGCGCTTCTTGCGAAGTTTCTTTGATTCTTCTGGTGTAGGAATATAAGTGGAATCCTCTTCATCAGAATCCTTTTTCTTCTTCTGAGGTTTCTTTTTCAAAGTAACCCTCCTAACACCAATCTTTGAAGTATCAATCTCTGGCTCCATATCAGTTGATTCATCATCAGCGTCACTTGAATCTGTATGAGCAACTCCTTCAGCATCCTTTTCTTGAACACTTTCTGCTTCAATGTTCTTTGCAGACAATTCAGTTCCCTTTGCAGCTTTCTCAGCTTGAGCCTTTGTAGCAACTTTAGTTTGCTTTATGTATTGCTCAAATGTCACTTTCATCAAATCAACACCTTCTTGAGTTATATCTGCTGGATCAAGCACTGGCTCATCCACAAAGGTTGGTGTAGACTCCTTCTTTGTTTGCTCTGCAAAACAAACATTGATCATTCATTAGCATAATATAACATTTAATAATCTAACTTTTCTTGTGACTCCCCCTTTCAACTTTACACTTACAAAATCTTTGGTGTAGTCTTTTTAGGATCAGCAACTGCAGGAGAAACCTTCGGAGTTCTCTTCCTCTTTCCATCCTTTACAAACCAATATCTCAACTTCTTTTCATGCATGTCCCTTAGACTATCAGTTTCATCCTCTGAGTTGCTGTTCTCATGCCTCCAAGCATAATTTTCAGGAGCTACATAATTTCGGTTTTCAATCTTACAAATCATTCTCTTAGCCCTTATCTTTCTTCAGACCTTTATATTGATTCAATCTGCTCAAGGTCTCGCTTTTCATGTGATGTAGATTCAATTCATCAGCAGGATCCTTTGGAAGGTCTCTCACTTGATCATTAATCAACATTTGTATGAACCTTGGATACATTATGTACTTCTCACCCCTGATATTATCCACCATGTGATCAAACAACACTTGTGAAATGTTGTAAAGCATATTCAGAACTAGACATGTGATAATATTCATGATGTAATCTGACGGCTCATCGTAAGCTCCCTTTCTGTGTGATAGAGCATGCAAGACACAATGAACTAGAAACTTATATGGTCGACTAAACATAGACTTGAGATATTTACCGTTTACATGTCCTGAAAAACCCATTCTAAACCATAAACCCTTGTATAATCTTTCAGGAACGATGGTAGGATCATCATCACTATCTCTTAAGTCCAATACTCTTCTCACATCTCCCACATTAAACTTAATTTCAACATCAACATCCTTATCATTCTCTTCCTTTTTCTGTACAGCTGAATATATCATCTTTTCGCTCTCTTCATACCTCACCAACTTCCAGAACATTCTAACATGTGACTCATATACTTTCGTCCTTTCAGTCAACACCTTGGCAATCCTACTCTCTCTTAAAAATTTCGCCATATCTTTAAATGGTTCCATGTTCGCATAATTTTCTTCCAAAATACAGTAAATGGTGTGAGCCTGATGCCAATCTGATGCTCTTGTCTGCAAGAATAATCAACGTTAGAGTTTGCACAAAGTTCGAGACAAAAAGTGAAAAGTGACAAGATTTCAAAAATCTCAAAATTTTTCTAACTATGGAAACCTTACTCCATGTAGTACTGATGGATCGGATAGCCATGCGATCGGATGGTCATCCGATCGGATGAGACATCACATTTTAAGATCTCATTAAACAACATGTGCATTTGGATCGGATGGCCATCTGATAGGATTGTCATCCGATCGGATTGTCATTCGTTCCAAATGACTAACAGTTCAGCATCTTTGATAAGTCAACCAAGTGAAAGAGTGCTTAGGATCGGATGGCCATCCGATCAGATTGTCATCCGATCGGATTGTCATCCGATCGGATTGCCATTCAATCAATGACAGGTAAGCACAAAGCTGATCAGGCATGTCATAATGTGTTTTGGATCGGATGGCCCTCCGATCGGATTTCCATTCGATCAAAATGAACAACAGAAAGGCACATGAATCAAACAAACATATGAATGAATGCTTTGGATCGGATGGCACTTCGATCGGATTGACATCCGATCTGATTGCCATTCTTTCCAAACCAACTGTTAACATATAAAGCATGAAACAAGCAAGCATGTATAACAAGTCAACACTTAGAAAATTTTCAAACACAAATGATATGCATTGGATCGCCATCCGATCGAACTGCCATTCGATCAACTATGACATGAAGAATAGTTTGAATATCTCAAGAACATCAAAAAATTTTCTAACAATTTTCCAAAATTGAACACATTTTCACGTAGATAATTCGCCGATTAACAAAACCCTATGTTCTGATTTCTTTAAAACTCAGTCATTTGGGTTTAATTTGGCTTTAAGTGGACCGACAGCTGACACCTATTCAAGATCAAATCTCCAAATCTATGGTGTTAATCATGAAATTGAGACGGTAAACCGATAGATCTAAGGCTGGTCTATAAAACCCTATGTTTGGATTGAATCAAAACAGCCTAAACAAGCCTAGATCTAGGTTTTTACACTAACAGGCGCCGACACCCCTAAATCTTTGAATTTAAACGGTGAAAGTTAGTAATCTTACCTTTCCCATTGTGAAGGTTGAGCGTGCCAACAATCCAATGAATCTTGGAAAGCAAGAATGTGAGAATCAAACAAGAATAGTTGAGAGAGAGTTTGTCAGTGGGACGAAAGGCACTTCGATCGAATGAGTTTGACTAGAAGACCTTTGACCCCTTTATATAGCCTTGACCACCAATCGGATGGCCATCCGATTGGATGGCCATCCGATCGGATGGCCATCCGATCGGATTGTCATCCGATCCAAACTCTCCTTTGACTAATTGTCCTTTTGACGTTTTGACTTTTTATCAAGTTTAGTCAGTTTTAGAAATCCACTTA
Source organism: Helianthus tuberosus (assembly GCA_030545235.1). Lineage (NCBI taxonomy): Eukaryota > Viridiplantae > Streptophyta > Magnoliopsida > Asterales > Asteraceae > Helianthus > Helianthus tuberosus. The sequence continues at coordinate 31,132 of JARYGA010013917.1, forward strand.
AGTATCTAGGTCCAATTTAATGACCCTAGGCACTTAGTTTGTCTACCAAGTCCAAGTTAATGACCTTGGTTGACCCGAAACGAAGCAACTGACATTTTGTTCAAAAAATTTCAAACACTTTTCTGAAATTTGTACAAGTAACAACTTAATGAACTTGTTTTGACTTTTGTGATTCTCAAACTTTTCAAGATTAGCTCCCAACCCTGTTGTTAGCCCAGAAACTTCCTGCTTCACTTCACTTCTCAGATTCTGAAAATCAGCTTTCCACCTTGGTTTGTCAATAAACTAAAGCAGAATATAAAATCGATTTGGATTTTAAAAAAGTTTTTTACTGAAACACACTAAAATCTTTTTGGGTTTTTATGCTAAACTGAAATAAAATGCAGTAAAGTAAAGTTAAACTGTAAGTTATTTACAAACATATTTTTGGTGAGCATGTTAGAGGATCATATCAGCTGCTGACAAGTTACAAGTACCGTTGAGCTTAATTACACACTAAGTATTAAACAATTCACTTAGATTGCCGATATACTGATCCTTTCAAATTTTCTCACAAATTTCAACTTATTCAGGATACAATTTAGTGTTTTAAGTACATAACTTATACGCGTGTCCCACCTCAGAATATACTCTCGTGTCCAAACTTCTATATTCAGTCTTACAGGTGAACCTACAATAATGATATGTGTAAAGGGTAGTGCGAGACCATGAGAGCTCAAGTTAGAACTTCCATTCAGACAAAGAGATGATTGCTCGACTTTCGGTGTGTCCCGTTTGGGGATCTTTTCTTCAACAGCACATGATTAGCATTTTGCAATGTTTATCATTTTTTATGCTGAGGGGAGGCTTTAAAGATTAAAGCAGTGCAGAATATTATACGAGGACTAGGCTATTGCTTTCGCAAAATCAGAAGTCCTGGTATAATACCCCAGATATCATCAAGTACATAGACCTAGTATGTCAGAAATAGAAAATCTTTCAAACAAGATTTCAGGGGTTACCTATATATCCGAGAGATATCCCCACGAAATAAGCAAGTTGTGATTTTATGTTTATATCCCGAAAAGTCTACTAAGTGTGTAAAAACCTATCCGCATGTCATTAGTGAGACTACTTAACGCTTTTTTTAAAACATTACATTTCTTTAGCATACTTTAACTGTCTAGCTGATGTACTATCATTTCCTCTTTTTACACAAACTCCTTTTTTGGTTTTCTATTGTTTTTGGATTTTGAAAATATCTCACGTTTTTGGATTTTTGCATTTTTTTTTGTTTTTGTATTTTCTAAAAATATATCTATCTCTCCCTAAAGACGAAAACAACTAAAAAATCGACAAACTAAAGCAGTCTGCTTTTCAACATCCTCTGCTTCGGTTTTCTCATCAACGCCAAGTATTTTCTCCGCCTCCGACAACAGCGTCATACCATTTAAGTTTAAAAGATATTGAAAACGTGCTTTATCAAAAGCTTTGATATGTAAATCTGCCTTTTGGTCTTCGGTGTGGATTTTGTCTATTCGTATCGACTTCTTCTCGAAACAATCTAGGATGAAGTGATGATGAATTTCTATATGTTTGGTTTTAGCGTGATGTATTGGAGTTTTCGTTATGTTTATTGCAGCCTCATTATATACAAATATAGGAGAGGTAAGAAATTGCAAACCGTAATCGCGCATCTGTTGCTGAATCCACAGAATCTGCGAGCAGCAGCTGCTGGCAGATACATACTCAGCTTCACATGTAGAAAGAGCAACAGAGGTTTGCTTCTTACATTGCCACATGACCAAGCGGGGTCCGAAGAATTGGCATCCTACAGTTGTTGATTTTGCATTAATCTTGCAGCAACCAAAGTCAGAATCTGAATATCCTTTGAGCATGAAGTCTCCATCTTTGGGATACCACAACCCCAGGCTTAGGGTTCCTTTCAGGTAGCGTAGGATCCTCTTGATGATAGACATGTGCGAGGCTCTAGGACTCGACTGATATCGGGCCGCGAGGCATGTCGGGTAAATAATGTCAGGCCTGGATGTTGTCAAGTACATCAGAGAGCCAATCATTGAGCGGTATAGCGTCTCGTCCACCTTCTCTCCAGTGAGATCAGGGTTGATATCATGATTAGTTGCTAATGGGTGGATATTGGCGCCATCTCGGACATTCCAAATTTCTCCAGAACATCGTAAACGTACTTCGTTTGATGTATGAAAGTTCCCTCAGGCATTTGGTCGACTTGCAGCCCTAAGAAGAACTTCATCTCACCCATTAACGACATTTCGAACTTCTGCTTCATCACTTGTTTGAAATCTTTGTAGAGTTCTTCGTTTGTTGACCCGAAAATAATGTCATCAACATATATCTGAACGATCAGCAGATGACCAGCGACTTCCTTTGTGAAGAGGGTGGCGTCCACCTTGCCTCGAATAAAGCCGTTGGCAAGCAAGTGTTGACAAAGCGTCTCATACCAGGTTCTCGGGGCCTGATGCAAACCATACAGTGCTTTGTCCAGAAGGTAGACTTTGTCTTTGTGTATCAGGTCGGTAAAGCTAGGTGGCTATCCGACGTAGACCTCCTCTTTCACCTTTCCGTAAAGGAACGCCGACTTTACATCTAGCTGGTATACTTTGAAACCTTTCCATGAAGCGAAAGCAAGGAATATTCTGATGGCCTCAAGTCTAGCAACTGGAGCGTAAACCTCTGTGAAGTCTATTCCCTATTGTTGACTAAAACCCTGAACTACGAGTCGAGCTTTGTTTCTGACTATCACTCCTCGATCGTCTCTCTTGCATTTGAACACCCATTTGGTGTTTATCTTCCGGTGTCCATCAGGTAGATCCACAAGTTTCCATACACCAAGTTTCTCGAATTAACCCAGCTCCTCCTGCATTGCATTGACCCATGATTCTTCCGCCAGTGCTTCCTTGTAGGTTCGAGGTTCAATCTGCGAAATAAAGCAAATGAGTGAGAATTCAGTTGGTAATGGAGCAATTTTAGTATAAAAGCAAGTAAGGCCATGGTCAATCTGGCTTCTTGTGCGAACTCCTGATTGGAGCTCTCCTATTATCAATCCTCGGGGTGGTATGATAGAGTCCTCGGCATAACTTCACCGGGAACGTTCACCTCGCCTTCCAAATTTGTGACATTCTGGTCCGCAACATGTTCTTCAACATGGGCTGTCTGATCTGAAGATTGGATTTGCTCCCCCTCAGATTCTGAATCACCACGATCAAAAGTAGGAATAACATCAGATTCTGAATCATCATCATTGACTGTCGTCTGATTTTCAGGAGCAGGCTCGCGTTCTGAAGTAGTCGGAGTTTGTTGAACTTCATCATTCTCTCCAGCGTTACTTGGACCAGCTTTATCATCATTGGAAGTGTGTTGACGTTTAGAAGACCTTGCTGGAAATCTTCCCTGAGATGCTTCATATTATCATAAAATATCTAATTCATCAAAGTACTCTGGCTCTTCTTCTAAATCAAATGAATCCCATAAGACATCATAGTTGAATCACCATGAGTCTGCGGGTTTCTGTGGAGGCATAGTGTATCCTTGACATTCAACGTGCTGTGCTTCGATGACCCTCCCAAGACTTGGAACAAAGACTCGTCTTAGTGGACTGGAATACCCCACAACGATACCTTCCAAGCTCTTTGAACCAAACTTTCCATCAGGATCTAGAATAGTGCAGGGAGACCCGAACGGCTCTAGGTACTCAAGATTTGGCTTGCGATTGTTGATCAACTCGAAACATGTTTTGTTGTGCTTCTTCACAGTGAGTACCAGGTTGAGTATATAGCAAGCGGCTGATACAGCTTCTCCCCAAAAGTTGATTGGTAATTTTGAATCAGCTAGCATCGTTCGCGCCGTTTTGATCAGCGTTTTGTTCTTTCTTTTTACAACTCCATTTTGTTGCGGAGTATATGGTGCACTGAACTCTTGCAATCTACCTTTTCGATCACAGAATTCTTCCATTCTGTTGTTTTTGAATTCCGTACCATTGTCACTTCTTAGTCTTCGAATGCGGGTTTGGTACAGATTCTCTATCTTTTTAAAAAGCTTCAGCAAACTCTCAAATGTCTCGTCTTTCGACTTCAAGAACATCACCCACGAAAATCTCAAATAATCATCAGTGACCACTAAGCATTAAAGATCACCAATAATGCTCTTGACATTCACAAGACCGAAGAGATCCATGTGAAGCCTCTCTAGTGGCTTCGAGACTGAGTTCATCTTTTTACATGGATGGGATTTCTTCGGTTGTTTTCCCTTTATGCAACTGATACATTCTCCCTCCAGATGAAAACTCTTCAAGTGAACCCCTTTCACAAGATCGTTATGCACCAGATAGTTCAACTTGCATAGGTGAATGTGGCCCATCTTACGATGCCACAGCTCTGACTCCTTTTCAGTAGCTCTTGATACGAAGCACTGAGGTTGACCCATGATAGTCATAGCAACGCTCATATCCAACACGTACAGATCAATAACCCTTTGTGCTCGCATGATGATCCACTCCTCGGGGACGACAAACCCCGGCTTCAGGATCAGACATTCCTTATTAGTGAAATGAGTCGAATACATTCTGTCACAGATTTGAGAAATGCTGAGTAAGTTGTTCTCCAGTTCAGCTATGTAATTGACTATCTCAAATGTAATTACACCATTTGATAACGTCCCTTCCCCAATAATACGTCCGCCTTGATTTCCTGCGAAACCGATGTATCCACCGTTGAAACCTCTAACATCATATAACAGGGTTTTTCTCCCTGTCATATGCCGGGATGCTGCACTATCCATAATCCACTTTGAGATAGATCTTGGGAGCTCCTGCACATTTCATAAACATTTAGTTAGATGTTGAAGCAACCCAAGCCTCCTTTGAGTCGGGTAGCTTGACGTTAAGGTGTGATATCTTTGTGTATAATGGTGGGAAATTTTTGTCGTTCATTTTAAGACTTTCCTCAGACCCAACCTCAGCCTTTTTATACAAAAAGAATTCGTTTTTCGGAGGTTGACCAGATGGTTGGTCTTTCTTTGGAACATACTTCTTCCCTGGTGGGGTCGAAGTTTGTTTCTCCAACTTCTCGTAAAAATCCAAAGGTACATTCATCTTAACCGGTTTGGTTGAAGATGATTGTTTTGCAGTATTAGAAACCTTTGGTTTTGACTCAACTGATGTCTTAGCCTCAGATCTTGGCTTCCATGTTTGTTGTGAAGAGGCAACCCATTTGTAAAAATGGTCATTTTTCTTTACCGGTTGTTTTACGGGTTCAGTTTTGACTTTAATGTTTTCATTTTTCAAAATCTTCTTCTCAACATACATTGGCGCTTTGCCTTTGACATCATTTTTCTTCCTTGGATTCCTAACAATCACAGACTTAGGTTTTGAGTTGGTGCACTTTCATGCAATCTGTCCAACTTCGTTGCATTTGAAGCAAGTGCGGGTGTAAAAAACCCGACTTTTACCTTCAGTCTGAGGCTGTGAGGCCTTTTTTGCAAAAAATTCTTCATTTGTTTTCGAAAAGATTTCCGATTCTTGCTCGGAAATTGAGCTTGAGCTTTTCACAAACACTTTCTTTTCAACAAGTTTCTGTTTCTGAAAGCTCCTTCTTGGATAGTTCTTACCACCCTGATAACCACCCGAACATTTGTTTTGGTTGTTTTTGTTAAAACGTGGTGGTACAACAGGTTTCTTATAGTAAGATTTATCTCGTTCAAAGTTCAACAACCTTTTGGAACTTTTTAATCCTTCAATCTCAGAAACATCAATTTCCACAAGTTTGAAAACTTTCATCAACTTATCAACATTCACATTTTCAATTGGAAACTCAATATCCGAGTACAACTTATCTAAACCACACATCTTGTACATGACAAGAGTAGGTTCAACATTTGAGTTGTTCTGGGATTTTGGTTTCGGAATGTAGTTGTTTAGAAAACACTCTTCATCTTCAGTCGAATCATTGTCTGATTTTAATACATTTTCAACAACATTCTTTACGACTTCAGATTGAACACTATCTTCATCAGATGATGAAGTGAATGTGACATCAATTGTTTCTGGAAGGTTTTCAGCATCTGTTTTCTCACTTGTTTCAAATTCATTAGCCAACCCGGATTGTTTCTTTTAAAAATTATTATGCACATGTGGTGGAACTTGATGATAACCCACCCCCGTTCCATTCGAGTAAACATCCTCACCAGCTTTGTTCTTCCCAATTTGTTTGGGAACGATGTGTTGAAGAACAAAGCTAACGGAGTTGTAACTGTTCAATTTCAAGTTTATTCTCTCATTTTCAATCTTAGCTTCTTGTAATTGAAGCTTAAGACTTGCGATCTCATCCAATTGCTGGTTGATCTGTTTTTCTTTTTCCTGAAGAACTCCAGTCAAATGAATGTTTTCTTTGTAAGTTTTACCATTTCTTTCGTCAGAATCTTTTACCGTTCTTTTCAACTTTTCAAAATTTTCTGAAATTGTTTTGTTTTCTAGAATTAATTTTTCATTTTCTTTCTGAAAACGTTCAACATCACTTTTATCTTTTTCAATCTTTTCGGTTAATTATTTTATTCTCTCACTTGAAGCTCTAACAAGTTTATCTCGATTTAAAATTTCCTTTTCAGTCCTTTCAACTTTTTCAACCAGATCCTGGATCTTTTAGTTTGAGAGATACGCATGTGTGCCGCAGACTTTGCACTCTTTCGTGCAATTTCTGAAAACACTTTCTGTGTTAGCATAATTAGTCTTACCTGATTCATTGTTTGAACCACTACTACTGACCTTGCTTGATGACTCTGGACTAGAAGCAGACTTGGAATCTACCTCAAGTGCTTTTTCCATAAGAACTTGGTCGGCCATTTTCGTTAGGTTTTCTTCCGTCATTTCTTTTGTAGTGTCAATGATCCCATTGTCTACCTTCTTTGACTTTAACCTTTCTTCTTCGGCTTTCTTTGCATCGTCGATCTTTCTCTGTTCTTCAGTTTCTCCTTTTAATTTTATTAGAGTTTCGACTTCAACTGATGACGGTTCTATACAGATGTTGCCTTTTGGATCTAAATAACATTCACGATCCAGATCCCATCTTCTTGCCTTTTTGGCTTCTTTCAAAGCTTCGTAAATCTTTTGCTTCATATTTTGTGACATCATCTTTCTACGGATGTATGTTTTCTCTTCATCTGTTTGTTGTTCAATTTTTGCCATAAAAGCAAAAC
>JARYGA010013918.1:0-47061 GCA_030545235.1 Helianthus tuberosus
ATTCCAACTTTGTTCTTGAGAATTCAAATCCATTTCAATGTGATTTCAAGTCCATTTTAAGGTTTAAAGGTGATTCCAAGGAGTTTCAAGCAAGAACCAAGCTTCATATAATCTTTTTATTCAAAAACCCACTTGAATCTTGAAGGTATAAAAACAATTTCCTTTAATCATGTTGTTGATTCTTAGTGATGAAGATGATAGTGGAAGGTTTCTCTTGTTCTTGGATTTAAACACAAAACTTGAAACTAAAACAAATGGGTTTTCAAAGAAAAATAAAATGGATGAGTATGTATGTATATGTATGGCCGTATGTATGTATATATGTGTATGAGAGTTGAGTTTTGACTTTTGATTAAATCTAGTTAGATATGATGTTTGAAAAGTGATTGCATGTGTAATCTAGATAATGTTCTAAAAAAGGGGTTTTGTGATTTGAAAAGGATATGTTAAAAAGTGAGCTTTTGGACGTTCATGTGAGTGTGTATATATGTCGTGTATGTATATGTGTATGCATGCATGTAATTTTTGTCACATGTTCATAAATGTAAGAATATTTGCATTTATATATGTATGATTAGATGATAATGGATGAAATGTGTTGTGATTTATAAGAACATGGAGTTAATATGTTCTTGGGTACATTTAAAATCATGGGTAATGATGATGATGATGTTATATGAGTACATTAGATGCACATACATGAACATGCATGTTGATATGTAATCATGAAAAGATGATTTGAACATGATTTGATAAAAACAAGTTTTGATCAGATTATAAACACTAAAATATGAATATTTTGAAGTGTTAAGTGATATAAAATTTTGTCATAAAGTTTACTAGCTTTGCATGTTGTACTTGGTGCTTTATAAGTTGTAAAATACGTGAAAGCGCATGATTTATGTGAATTACACAAAAACTACACTAATTTGATTATAAACATTATTTTAGTCAGTAAATAACATGTATTGTGTTAAAATATCAAGTCATTCCGAGTTGGGATGGTTATAGTAACGTTTAACGCAAAACTATGCGGTAAAACGATCAAAAATCAGCTTTTCGAACGATTTTTATAAAACTGTTTAAGATCAGTAAGTAAACTGATATTTTTAGTTTAAATATAAGTATTTTAACTAATTTTAAGTTTACTTGGTGTTTGGTTGGTCATACGTGACTTCCGACGCCCGAAAACGTTACCGAATCACTAAAATACGCGTTTTACAATGAACACTAGCATGGGTTATTTATGGGTGAACCTTATGTGTTAAAATGTGTTATGTGATTTAGACATGTGAATATGGTAATTTGTTAAGTGTCGACATGATAGTGGTAAATTTAGACTATTCATGTACACTTGTGCGTTTAAAGCGGTAGAATCGGTAAAATCGCGTAAATGTGTAGCTTGTTTGTCGAGCATGAAAAATTGATACATATGACTTATTTTATGTATACATGCCTTAAAAATGACAAAATAAATAAGTTAACGAGATTTCGCGTGTTATGATGCTTAATTTATGTGTACGTTTATGTATATATATTACGATGCGCAAATCGTAGATATATTACGTATAAACGGGCGTGTTAACGGATTTACATGATAATGGTCACCAATAAAATCGTTCAAATCTCAAAATCTTAAATATATATATATTAACGTGCCAACATAATCTAAAATGATAACTTTTCGAGAAAATCTCAAAGTTATGTGAAAATTCTAAGATACGGAGAAACTTAGGATTTTTTGTGATATATTGATTGATAAAATCGTTCCTACACATAATAGGACGTTTAGATATCAATTTGTGGGATTGCTATATTTAAAATACGCACCCAAAGGTGAGTGTCACTAAACCCCCTCTTTTTAGTGTTTTGTATATGTTTTGGGGGAAGAACACGCCAAAAAGGGTTTAATAGTGTTTTTGGAATAAAACATACCCTTTGATATAAATTATATATTTTCGTTGTAAATATATAGATTGATATATATATATATATATATATATATGTTTCGGGGAGAAACGGTTTTGGAGAAAATATATGTTTTGGGGAGAAACAGTTTTGGTGAAAATATATGTTTCGGGATGAAACGGTTTTGGTAAATGAATATGTTTCGGGGAGAAACGGTTTTGGTGAATATATATATGTTTCAGGATGAAACGGGGATTGTTACGGTGTTTCAGAGAAAACGACCGTGTAGTTGGGACGAATTTATTTGGTCCCAGAGATTTCAGTAAATTCGTACAACGTTTATATTAAATTTGTCATATTAGTAGGATATATATATTGTACGTGAGGCAGGCATCATAGATGGCCTCGATATGGGCCATGCGCAAGTGATGTCGTTTAATCATTTAAGTATTGCACGCGAGGAATTGTTGGTAGATCTATTGGGTTGACAACCCCATCGTGACCGGTCGCTCCGTGTCAAGTCAAATGATGAATTGATATTCTGTTTATTGTCTAGCATTGATTATACCTTCATTGTAAATATGTAGTTCGTAATGTCTAGCTAACTTACGAGTCCGAACATTTGATACTATAAATTTAATATGTAAACTTGGGAAGATGCTCTTGGTCGGAGGTTCTTGAGAAACGCTTGCGACGGCTGACCCTTGAGTTATTTTTACAAGGAAATGAATTAACTTTCTTAAAAATTATATGGATGTTTTATAATAAACACATAATTAGAAAGCTTTTCCTTGGGATCAAATTATTTTAAATTTGAATATGTGAACTCACCTTCCTTTGTGTTGACACTTGATTTTAACGTGTTCTTCAGGTACTTGAGTTCGGCTTCGGGAATTATGGCGTATCTTGTGGTTGTTGATGCATGCGTGGTTTGAAAATGTGTTGGACAAACTTTTAAAACTGTTTGGAAAAAATGTAATAAGATCCATAAGGATCAAGACAACTAAACTATGTTATGGTTGTGCCGTGTTTTGAAACTTTTGTTGGGTTTTTCACATGTTTATCAAAGCTAATTTTATCCAAATAAAATTAAAACGCATCGGAATATACATTTAAAACATGTTACTTTACAAGATTTAAAACCATTTTTAAATGCAAAACCCAATAACCGGATCCAAATATGACATGCATGCTATCAAAATGCAACCATAGGGTGTTTTAGAATACTACCATTCAATAGCAAGGTGATATGAAGAAGATGAATTCTTGAATGGAAATCTTCAAAGGAGAAGACCTCAAGTTTGCATACCCCAAGCTACCAACTAGCACCTTATGTTGCTAGGATTTGTACACTTGAAAAACACTTGAAAATTTCCTCTTGATCAACCCCTTTTTGGCCGAAAATTTTGAGTGAAAAAAAGGTGTTTTTGCACTTGAAAGAACTAGTGTCATTGTGAGAGAAGATGTCTTGTGTTTTTACAAAATCAAGTCCCAATCAAATGAGATAATTTTGCATGAAAAATAAGTGGAGGAAACCACCTAGGGAAGACCACCAAGGGCCGGCCCTATGGGGTATTTTGCCACCCAAAAATTTCAAATTTTATTTAAAATTTTATCTTGTATTTATTTTATAACCTTTTATAAAATATAACATAACATGTTACAAGATTTTATGCAACATCTCACAATGTTTTATAATGTTATTTAACCCATTAAATAACAAGATAAAATATTCTTTCCAAATAAATTATCCATATAATTTATTAGTTTCTCAAGTGCAATTATTCAGAAAACCAATTTCTAAATATTTTAAGTGTTAATATTTATTTGTTTGATCATATCATAAATAAATATTATAGGTGTTTGTCTAGCTTGTTATTGGGTATGACCCGACTTGGATGATAACGTACTAGCCACATCAATTTAATATGTGTCTTGGGCATACAGAGTCCAACAATCTCCCACTTGCACAAGATACATAGAAGATTGATGCAAGTAGTAAATAACGCCTAACAACGGTTTACTACCCCTAATACGTATGACGAAGTGCCATTCAATAACATCATCCCCTTCAAGTCCCTTACTTGAATATGATTTAGGTGAATCTATCATTTATCCCTTTGTTACAGATGTCATGTTAAATCCAGAGACATTGAGTGATCACTCTCTGTTGATTTAACATTAGCAGGCCTTAGACATCTTACTCTCAACGAATAAGAGGAATAAATCCCTTCTTGACTACATACGTCTCTCACAATCACCTTGTACCACACCTGAGTTTAGTGTTATGTACTGTCATATTACTGACAGCGAAGAAATAAGTCAAGGCATAATATTTGGTGAATATCAAGACCCAATATGTATCTCAGGTCAGAGGATACTATGATATTCTCCTTTACTCAAATTTACTAATGATCAATCACAAATGATTCCATGCAGTAACATTTGAGAGCGAGTCAGTCCAATATTTGTATCCCACAAATATCTATGAACTTTGGCAGCAACATTTTGCTCTATATTTGTGACAACTGCCACTTTCGGGTAATTAACGTACATTTAAAGCAATGATTGACATTATACAAATATGTGTTTGAATATCCGAATTGCCTGATTACATGATATACATCTTAGAACACTTATGGAATACTCATTTATGATGCACATTATTCATTTTTATTTGTTACATTTGAAATAGTGTAAACAATGCATCCAAACAACTAGAGTTGTACCTAGTAAACTAGTGTGCTGACGAAAACTCAGGATCCGTAGAAACCATCTAAATGACATCTTTAGGACTCAGACGAAAGTCCAACATCAAATATACATTAAACCCTATATGGTAATGCAAGGGTTTGGTTTAATATATTACCAATTTCCGGTAGCACCAAAAACTGCCCGAAAACTGCCGAAAAGCGCTAAAAGTTACCATTTCAATATTTTTCCGCAAAATTCAGCATTAGTAATTTTATTACAAGATGCAAAAGTGTTGTTTAAACACAAATTTCATATAAAAATACATAGGGAATATCATTTATATACATAACCGAATTTTTTCCCTACAACTTTCATAAGTTAACTTTTCGACTATCTACTTGCGGAACGAGCACTAAACAACTATCCGAACTATATTTTGGCATAGTTTGCAAACTAGTGAATATTATTTTTGGTCTTTTAAAGCTTATTTATGACCATTCCAAGTCATAAAATATCTTGAAATTTTGAAACACCTAAACATTTAAAGTTTTCATTACATTTATGAAGCATTAAAAGTTCACTAACACATTTTAACAATGCAATACCCCCCCCCCCCCTGTATGAACCGTGAATAAGAGGTCCCCACATCCCCTTAATCCTTTGCTAATAATATCTAGATATTTATTAGTTGCAAGTGGATGTTGTTGGTGAATTAATACAACACTTCATCACTAAGTAAACTAGCATTTTACCCATCATTTTCCATCTTTTATTACCTATTCAAACTCTATCATCATCTTCATATTTCACCAAGAACACCAAAAACCCACTTCACTTTAATCTTTTACTAATTGATCAAGATGGATTTTCAAGTAACATAAGAAGGTCTAAAGCACTTACAAGTTAAAGAAAGGGTTTTCATCCATTCAAAAGCATTCTACCATCAAGATCTTCATCTTCTTAACTCTTAATCATTCTCTAAGATCATCCCTAGCCTAGTGCTAGAAGTAAGCTTCTAGATCTATTTTTTTTTTCATACTTATATTATGTTTATGATTGTTATTATAACTAATAATAACTAAGTAATCATACATAATAAACATGAAAAATACAAAGAAGCAAAGATAATAATCATGATATATTTATGTTTGTTTCTATTGTGATCTAAGACTTGTTATATGCATATTTGATCTTGTTATGAGGATTATGATATAAATAAATTGTTAGATGATGTTTTAAAAAAAAATTATGATCTAACAATTATACATGTTTATGTTAAAGGGTTTTTGTTAAACTTAAAGGATGAATGGATGATCATAATTTATGGTGTTGTTAATTTACTTAATGTTTTTATTTAAAAACAAGACTTTTACAATATTATAAAAAGTAACATACAACATGCGATTTTTATAAAAGTTGTTAAAACTAGAAGTAAACATGGTTTTTGAACTAGTTAACATATATTATGATCATGTTTAAAACCCTACATGATTTGGAGATCATTTTGATAAGCTTATGTTATAAAAATCTCATATGTTTTAGTTAAGATGTTATGAGTAAATTGATGGTGATTTGTTTGATTAAACATGGTAAAGTTGGAAAATACAAAGGTTATATGGCCAAATTTTCTTATAAATTATATGTTAACTAAACCATCATTTTTGGCTAAACCTTTACAAGATTAAAAAGATTTAGAGAATTCTTTTTATAAAAACAAAGTTAGTTATAAATATATATTTTGAGAAAATATATATTTGATTAATTTAACAACTTAAGTGCTATGTGGTATTTGATATATTAGTTATATATATCAAAGATAGGAACTTGATAAAATGGGGATAATGAAAACATGATACATAATAATCAAAGTCTTACAAGATTTCATATAGATAAGCCTTAAAAACAAGTTACGGACGATCCGAGTAATCGGATACAAATTATAGTCAAATCGGACGACGGACGAACCTATGAACATATAGCCAATCCGAGGACTTACTACGACGTTTAGGCGATCTTTCGACGCGGACACCAAAATTTCGTTATCATTAACAAAAGTCGGACATTTTGAAACTTATAAAAACTATTATGTTTTTATTAACTAAAAAGTATACTTAGTGGATTTTTTATAAAAATGCTTTTATAAAAATGAAAGACTTACACTCTTAATGGGCTATTTTATACAAATGGGCTTACACTTTTTAATGGGCTTATCTTCATAATGGGTTTAACATAAATACATGGGCTAAGCCCAATACCAAACATATGGGCCAAGGCCCAACACTATTTAAGCCCAACACTATTTAAGCCCAACACTATTTAGGCCCAACACTATTTAGGCCCAACACTATTAAGGCTCAATACTATTAAGGCCCAACACTATTTAGGCCCAACACTATTTGGGCCCAATAACATAAATTCTTGGGCTAAGCCCAATGACATATAATTGGTAAAAATTACAATTATACAATTTACTTATACAAAAACACAAAACCAAGAAGACAAGACCCGATGATATAACTCACAAGATACAAGATGACATATATATATATATATATATATATATATATATATATATCTATATTCGGTGAAATATATATATAAAACAGTTTAACAATTCATTCATCTAATACACAGTTCAACGAACAATAAAGACATACAAGTCTTACACATATTTAAGACACAAGACTTATACTCAAGTCATTTACAAAGACCGAAGTGTCTGACAAATATAAGAACATTTGTAGGTCGCAACATTGTTCAAGACGACCACGCGTAAGATCACAAACACTTATCATTCACAGACGCAATACTGTGAGTTCATGTCCCCTATTCATTTAAATGTTTTACAACTTTACAACTATCGGGGAAAATACATGTTCAACGTATGTTAAAGTTAGGGAATGAAACACCTTAGATCATGTGCGAATTAGGGTTATACATCTAAGCACCATTAATCCAGTTTGGACCTAGGTACAAGTGGTTAGATCTAATGGGTTTTGGCGAGCCCCACTCTTGGTCGTGGACCCATAGAGAAGAGTGCGTTTGTGTCCCAGTCGATAGTAGTCGACACAAAATCGTCTAGGTTTGGATTGCTTCCTATTTCGTCACACATATTAATGTCCTCGCGAAACATTAATGATCAACGATTTCATTGACGCTTTACATACTACATCATTACATACAGATACATTTTATACAACTCACATTTTATGGATACATTTTATACAACTCACATTTTACGGATACATTTTATACAACTCACATTTTACAGATACATCTCATACAACTAAACTGCATGAACTCGCCAACTTTTGTTGATGTTTTTCAAACTTAACATGTATTTCAGGACATTAGTGGACCATGCAGACATTTCAATCAAGGAAAGCAAGTATCAAGACTCCATGCCACCATTTGAAGGGTTTGCCCATTATATACCGCCTCTTTGCGGTGATATCGTGGTCAAAGCCTTGATATTTTAAGACTTACATTTTGATGTATAAAATGATAACAACTTATGTTCATTTGATGGTTTGTAACCAATACATTTAACTTATGTTGCGTTCTTTTGAAACAATTATGACAATGGCATTGGAGCTTGTTTTTATTCATTTAGTATGTTCACTTATATTGTTATGCAATGAGAACCGATCAGATCACACCTCGCGCTTCCGCTACGAGCGGGTGTGACAGATTGGTATCAGAGCTTCGATTGTAGTGAACCAGGATTCTTTCTCGAGTCTAGTCTACAATCACTAGGGAACCTCTCACGAAAACAATTTACACAAGAACATGAGTTTTCATTGCATAAACATTTTTCAAGGTCCACTACAAACAAAATTCATTTCATATAAACCAAGCAAAGACGTTACCATGAATGAAGTCTATGAGAAATAGATACATTACATTAACAGACTATGTGCCTACAATACATTACATTATCAGTTTACGCATTATAAACGGCTTACAAGTTCAGCTTATGCAAGATAGAAATCCTTGTTAGATAGGATTTTATGTGATTATATAGAAATGATTTATATATGTGTTCTAAGGAATATTTTGCCAAGAACAAAATACCTTCGACTTCAAAATCTATTATTATTCTTTACTCACACGATTAAAATATCGACCTCAAGTCTACTGTGGAGCTTATGGCGAACATGATTCCTAAGTGAAATCTTAAACTTAATTCCGTAAAATATGGTTGCTTCTCGCGAATGCTGAGATGCCTGACCATGATAAATGACGATGAGGCGGAGGTGGTAACCTTGGACAACAACTCCATTAGTGGGATGAGATCCCTGTGACTCATACTAATCAAGGTTGATATACTCTTGTCCCTACAAGGAAGATGAAGTACTCATCTTGAAGGTGCCCCTTCAGTTGTTATTGTTACAGATTCTTTCCATTTCTATTCCATCTAACACTGTGCTGTTTGTGAGTAATGAAAACGGACGTTGACACGTGATCTATCACGAAGGTCCCTCCTATGTTGAAGGTATATAGACAATAGTGTCCCCCCTCTGACTGATCGGCTGTTTTGTACGAGAGAACGCTAGGGTGACCATGCAAGGCAATTTATTATTACGGAGGCCTACGTAATAACAACTTGTAGTGCATGGGAATTCTGGTGGACTCTGCGGGCCAAGCTAATGATCACTATTCATTCAAAATTCTTAAGTTATTACTTGAGATTCGATTTTTCTTATCTATTAGAACACGAACTGAGGTGGTTAGTATAACACCATACAATACAATACAGGAAGACGACACGTATTTGTTCACACCTAACATTCGATCTATATCACGATTCAGTTGAGACTAGTCATTTAAACAAATAAAACTTGTTATCCACTCATGGAGGATTTTCCTCAACATTCTCGAAATTATTGAACATTGGTTGGTTCCATGGTGTCTATGACACTTTACCCTACTTTACCTTACCTTACGTTATCATATTCCACCTTATCATATTTATTGGAAATGATACAAAAAATTCCGTCACTTGACATTTGTCTTTTCCCAATGAATGGTATGGCATGAGCCATGCTGCAACTCCCTCATTGCATTCTATTCGACATTTTTGGAGATTCTAACAATCTTGCTAGATCTCGTGAAACTCAAGCACTATTACCATAATTGTCACATGGACAAGTAAGACTAAGGATTTTCTCTACATAGGACGATCGAGGTCCATAGAGTAGGGAATACATATTATATGGACGAAGACCACTGGTTGGTTTCCCCTCCTCAACGAATTTTTTTTTCCATTTAGACATATGACCAATACACGCAAGAGGTATTACACCTTTTGGTTTTGGTTATCCACATTATCATTTATTCAAACATGTATGAACAATGCGGTCTTGAGGTTTCCATGACCGATTGATTGCATTCTTCATTCTTGGGCACCTGATAGACTTTATTTATCTAAATACATGTCTAGATTCTTTTAATAGTGTGTATTAAAAAGATCATGGCGCCAAAAGAATCAAATGTTTAAGTCAAAAGTTATGTGTTGAAAATCATTGCTTTTACACAAGACATGGTTTATACAGGACATTGTTACGCAAGACATTGTTATACATGGCATTTGACGTTGGCATACACAAGACATTTTTGGTGGTTATTTGTAAGTGATGAGACGTGTGTAATATGATAAAAGCATGGTGGATACGCCGCTGGTACTTCCTATATATAAGTGCTTATATTATATTGCATATCGTGGTGTTATTCAAACCTCTTTGACAAAGACAAGACATTACATTTTTGCACAAGACGCGACATCCTCTACACAAGACATAATATTCTATTTCAAGACATGATATATTTATACACTACATTTCTATTGGTTATTTATTTAACCATACATCATTCTTTTATATCATCTGATTTTCATATCTATTTTCATATGATTTTATAAAAGAACTCGATCATAATTGGAGCCAATGTTGATGGTTACACTTGATGCTTCCACGGTCTCTCAAGGGTTGTTCCATACTGGGTAACACCCGAATTCAAACACACTGAGTGTTACATTTTGTGTTTAGCCTCGGAGATCCGAAGCATGACCGCATCATCCCTCCCTACCTCGATCACTCAAACAATAACTCTCGCCATGAGAGAAATGAAAGCAATTGCTGCCATAAACGATTTTGGCACCAGGATGTATGCTGGTAATTTGCCGAAATCCTAAATGCGACAAGTGAGACGTTCATCATGAGGGCAATTGCAAAAGCGCCAAGAGTAGCAGTGTGCTGAGACCGGGCGCAAAACAAAGGCTTGTAAGACGATAATACTTAAGAATGGATCAAGCTAGTGAATAAGTGTGTGTGTGGTTAGAACTATGAATACTCCACAAAATCCCAATGAAGTCAAGAGTACGTACACTCTACGATCATCATGTACCAATTCTTTTAATGCCAACACCGAGCTTAGCTATTGTCTTTAAATCTTAAGCATATACTCAAATTAGAGTCATGTTGGACACACATTACTATATCAAGTTAGCTAATGGGGAATTAGCTAAGACATGTCAAATCATTAAGGGTCACAGGTACGTATCCTATCAATCAACATTTCACATCCATATTATTTGATACCATTGCCGATTTTTAGCTTGATCTCAACATTTCACATGCATAGTTTGATGGCTAGTGACGGGATTGTCCTAGCTACAAATAGGGATTTGGTTGTCCTCTACATCTGTACAGGGAAGTCCTTACTACATAGAATTCAAAATGTACTTGGCCTAGAGTCAAGTAAGAAAGACGTCTCCTCATTCTATAGGATTGGAAAACGATAAACTAGCCTAGTCAGGAGCAGAAATTCAATATCGATCTCTTAGCCGTTCAGTTGGGTAGTTTCGACGTAGTTTTGGCATGGATTGGCTATCCGATAACCGAGCCAAAGTCTGCTGTCATGAGAAGATCATTCGCTTACCACTACCGAATGAAGAGACACTTATTATCCATGGAGAGAAGCACGACACATCATTGAGGATAATCAATTGCATGAAGGCACAAAAGTGCTTACGGAAAGGTTGTATTACCTTTCTAGCACTTGTTGTAAACAAGAAGGCCGTTGGGCCGTAGCTGACAGATATTCCTGTGGTAAAAGAATTTCCTGAAGTCTTTCCTGAAGACTTGCCAGGACTACCACCATATCGACAAGTCGAGTTTCACATCGACTTGGTACCGGGAGCTACAACCTTAGCCAAAACTCCATGTTGATTAGCACCTTCTGAACCTTGTAGTTGACAGAATAAGGATGTTGTGAGTTCATAACCCCCACGCTTTACCATTATACATCTTTATAAAGGTTTTGGGAGTTGAAAGACATGTAAGTTTTGCAAAAGTGCACAACATTTTGATGAATGAAAATTCATATTTCTAAACCATGTTACAAATGAATTTCCAACTAACTCAAATGGTTTATGAAAGGTTCTAGCTTCTACTCTAAGATAGACTTACGATCGGAGTATCATCAGTTATGAATTCAAGAGGAAAGCATACTGAAAACGGCTTTTAAAAACTTGTTATGGTTATTACGAGTTTCTCGTTATGCTTTTTGGTTTAACGAACGCACTAGCGGTCTTCATGGAATTAATGAATCGCGTGTGCAAGCTGTATCTCGACAAATTCGTCATAGTATTTATTGACGACATATTAATATACTCATGATTGACTGATGAACACGAACAACATTTGAAAACCATTTTGGAGCTACTAAAGAAGGGGAAACTATACGCGAAATTTTCCAAGTGCGAATTTTGGATTAGCGAGATACAATTTCTCAGGCATGTAGTGAACGAGAAAGGCATTCAAGTAGACCCAGCTAAGATTGACGCAAATGAGAATTGGGAAGTGCCCAAGACTCCAACTGGAGTCCGACAATTTTTTTTTTGGGATCAGCGGGATATCATCGGAGATCTATTGATATTTTTTACTCAATTGCTAACCTCCCTCACCCATAAAGACAATAAATGCGCCCCAATTGAAAAACAAGAAATAGCATTACAATTTATTCTTAAGATTGGTGCATAGCATTTTACAATCTTATCATTATCCGACGATACCGATGACTTTGTTGTAAACTATGATGCTTCGCATCAAGGATTGGGTTGCGTACTCGTGCAACGTGAAAAAGTTATCATGTACACGTCGCACCAATTAAAAAGTTAATGATAAGAACTATACCACTCTCGACCTTGAGTTAGGCGCGGTGGTATTCGCTTTAAAAATTAAGGCGACATTATTTATATGGTACTCAATGCATTATTTTCACGGATCATAAAAGTCTTCAACACATATTCAACCAAAAAGAATTAAATATGCGTCAACGATGTTGGGTTGAATTGTTGAACGACTATGATTGTGAAATAAAGTACCATTCAGGCAGGGCAAACGTTGTAGTTGACGCCTTGAGCCGCAAGGACCGAGTAAGAACACTGATAGTTCAAGCATAGAGAAGATGATTCACAAGCGCTCAGGGAAGAGCATATTCAAGCAGAAACACTTCGAGGCATGAAGGAACAATTAGTGCCGAAAGAAGATGGAACTTTATACCTTATGGGTCGAAATCGAGTTCCATTCTTTGGCGGCCTTCGAGATGATATTTTGAGGAAACACATAGGCCTAAGTATTAAAAGAATACTATTGGTGGCCTAACCTCAAAAGTGATATTGCGACTTATGTCGGAGAATGCTTGACTTGCTCAAAAGTCAAAGCTGAATATCAGAAACCCTCGGACTTGTTACAACAAACCGAGATTCCCGTTTGGAAATGGGACAAATATTGATGGACTTCATTACGAAGTTACCCAGGACCTCATGCGGTCATGACATGATTTGGTAATCATCAATAGACTAACAAAGTCCGCACACTTCTTACCGATTCGGGAGAAGGATAGTACTGAGAAACTAGCGGAAATCTATCTCAAAGAAATAGTGGCTCGTCATGGAGTTCCTATTTCAATCATTTCGGACCGAGACGGTCGTTTTGTTTCAAGAATTTGGAAATCATTTCAACAGGCCTTTGGATCTCATTTGAATCTAAGTACGGCCTTTCATCCACAAACTGACGACCAGAGCGAACGGATAATCCAAACACTCGAAGATATGCTTCGTGCATGTGTTATGGATTTAGGCGGCAATTGGGATACTCGTCTACCTTTAGTTGAGTTTTCCTACAATAACAGCTACCATACTAGTATACGAGCTGCACCGTTCGAAGCTCTTTATGGTTGAAAGTGTCGCTCTCCGCTATGTTGGGCGGAAACAGGAGATAGTCAATTAATTGGTCCGGAACTAGTCTAAGAGACTACGGATAAAATTTTTCAGATCCGAGACGGTATCAAGGCGGCTCGCGATCGACAAAAGAGCTATGCAGATCAAAGACGTAAACCATTATCTTTCGAGGTTGGAGACAAAGTCTTGTTGAAAGTCTCGCCTTGGAAAGGCATAGCGAGGTTCGGTAAACGTGGAAAGCTTAACCCACGATACATTGGACCATTTGAAATCTTGAAAAAGATTGGCACTGATGCCTACAGGCTGAAGTTACCAGATGAACTTAGCAGTGTTCACGACACGTTCCATGTGTCGAATCTTAAAAAGAGTCCAACACAAGCAAACGTTATCATTCCTGCGGATGAAATTCACATTGACGGCAAACCCCAATTCACTGAAGAACCTGTTGAGGTCACGGACTGGAAGGTCCAGAAAACACGAAGAAGTCGTATGAAGTTAGTAAAAGTTCGTTGGAACTCTCGTCACGGACCCAATTATACTTGGGAACGTGAAGATCGAATAAAGGCAAAATATCCTCACCTGTTCCCGAAGACTCCTGCAAAGGATAACAAAGCTTGAATTTCGGGACGAAATTCTCAATAACAAGGGGAGAATGTGACAACTGCCACTTTCGGGTAATTTACGTACATTTAAAGCAATGATTTACATTATACAAATATGTGTTTGAATATCCGAATTGCCTGATTACATGATATACATCTTAGAACACTTATGGAATACTCATTTATGATGCACATTATTCATTTTTATTTGTTACATTTGAAATACTGTAAACAATGCATCCAAACAACTAGAGTTGTACCTAGTAAACTAGTGTGCTGACGAAAACTCAGGATCCGTAGAAACCATCTAAATGACATCTTTAGGACTCAGACGAAAGTCCAACATCAAATATACATTAAACCCTATATGGTAATGCAAGGGTATGGTTTAATATATTACCAATATCCGGTAGCACCAAAAACTGCCCGAAAACTGCCGAAAAGCACTAAAAGTTACAATTTCAATATTTTTCCGCAAAATTCAGCATTAGTAATTTTATTACAAGATGCAAAAGTGTTGTTTAAACACAAATTTTATATAAAAATACATAGGGAATATCATTTATATACATAACCGAATTTTTTCCCTACAACTTTCATAAGTTAACTTTTCGACTATCTACTTGCGGAACGAGCACTAAACAACTATCCGAACTATATTTTGGCATAGTTTGCAAACTAGTGAATATTATTTTTGGTCTTTTAAAGCTTATTTATGATCATTCCAAGTCATAAAATATCTTGAAATTTTGAAACACCTAAACATTTAAAGTTTTCATTACATTTATGAAGCATTAAAAGTTCACTAACACATTTTAACAATGTAATACCCCCCCCCCCCATGTATGAACCGTGAATAAGAGGTCCCCACATCCCCTTAATCCTTTGCTAATAATATCTAGATATTTATTAGTTGCAAGTGGATGTTGTTGGTGAATTAATACAACACTTCATCACTAAGTAAACTAGCATTTTACCCATCATTTTCCATCTTTTATTACCTATTCAAACTCTATCATCATCTTCATATTTCACCAAGAACACCAAAAACCCACTTCACTTTAATCTTTTACTAATTGATCAAGATGGATTTCCAAGTAACATAGGAAGGTCTAAAGCACTTACAAGTTAAAGCAAGGGTTTTCATCCATTCAAAAGCATTCTACCATCAAGATCTTCATCTTCTTAACTCTTAATCATTCTCTAAGATCATCCCTAGCCTAGTGCTAGAAGTAAGCTTCTAGATCTATTTTTTTTTTCATACTTATATTATGTTTATGATTGTTATTATAACTAATAATAACTAAGTAATCATACATAATAAACATGAAAAATACAAAGAAGCAAAGATAATAATCATGATATATTTATGTTTGTGTCTATTGTGATCTAAGACTTGTTATATGCATATTTGATCTTGTTATGAGGATTATGATATAAATAAATAGTTAGATGATGTTTTAAAAAAAAATTAAGATCTAACAATTATACATGTTTATGTTAAAGGGTTTTTGTTAAACTTAAAGGATGAATGGATGATCATAATTTATGGTGTTGTTAATTTACTTAATGTTTTTATTTAAAAACAAGACTTTTACAAGATTATAAAAAGTAACATACAACATGAGATTTTTATAAAAGTTGTTAAAACTAGAAGTAAACATGGTTTTTGAACTAGTTAACATATATTATGATCATGTTTAAAACCCTACATGATTTGGAGATCATTTTGATAAGCTTATGTTATAAAAATCTCATATGTTTTAGTTAAGATGTTATGAGTAAATTGATGGTGATTTGTTTGATTAAACATGGTAAAGTTGGAAAATACAAAGGTTATATGGCCAAATTTTCTTATAAATTATATGTTAACTAAACCATCATTTTTGGCTAAACCTTTACAAGATTAAAAAGATTTAGAGAATTCTTTTTATAAAAACAAAGTTAGTTATAAATATATATTTTGAGAAAATATATATTTGATTAATTTAACAACTTAAGTGCTATGTGGTATTTGATATATTAGTTATATATATCAAAGATAGGAACTTGATAAAATGGGGATAATGAAAACATGATACATAATAATCAAAGTCTTACAAGATTTCATATAGATACGCCTTAAAAACAAGTTACGGACGATCCGAGTAATCGGATACAAATTATAGTCAAATTGGACGACGGACGAACCGATGAACATATAGCCAATCCGAGGACTTACTACGACGTTTAGGCGATCTTTCGACGCGGACACCAAAATTTCGTTATCATTAACAAAAGTCGGACATTTTGAAACTTATAAAAACTATTATGTTTTTATTAACTAAAAAGTATACTTAGTGGATTTTTATAAAAATGCTTTTATAAAAATGAAAGACTTACACTCTTAATGGGCTATTTTATACAAATGGGCTTACACTTTTTAATGGGCTTATCTTCATAATGGGTTTAACATAAATACATGGGCTAAGCCCAATACCAAACATATGGGCCAAGGCCCAACACTATTTAAGCCCAACACTATTTAGGCCCAACACTATTTAGGCCCAACACTATTTGGGCCCAATAACATAAATTCTTGGGCTAAGCCCAATGACATATAATTGGTAAAAATTACAATTATACAATTTACTTATACAAAAACACAAAACCAAGAAGACAAGACCCGATGATATAACTCACAAGATACAAGATGACATATATATATATATATATATATATATATACATTCGGTGAAATATATATATAAAACAGTTTAACAATTCATTCATCTAATACACAGTTCAACGAACAATAAAGACATACAAGTCTTACACATATTTAAGACACAAGACTTATACTCAAGTCATTTACAAAGACCGAAGTGTCTGACAAATATAAGAACATTTGTAGGTCGCAACATTGTTCAAGACGACCACGCGTAAGATCACAAACACTTATCATTCACAGACGCAATACTGTGAGTTCATGTCCCCTATTCATTTAAATGTTTTACAACTTTACAACTATCGGGGAAAATACATGTTCAACGTATGTTAAAGTTAGGGAATGAAACACCTTAGATCATGTGCGAATTAGGGTTATACATCTAAGCACCATTAATCCAGTTTGGACCTAGGTACAAGTGGTTAGATCTAATGGGTTTTGGCGAGCCCCACTCTTGGTCGTGGACCCATAGAGAAGAGTGCGTTTGTGTCCCAGTCGATAGTAGTCGACACAAAATCGTCTAGGTTTGGATTGCTTCCTATTTCGTCACACATATTAATGTCCTCGCGAAACATTAATTGTCACACCCCGACCACGTAAAACAACAAAACGTGGCGGAAACGTCGGGGAGTGTTGTAACAGAATCATTGTTTCATAACACATGGAAATTGAAACATTGTTTTATTAAATAAAAGAGTTACATTGTCTTGACAATCAGAGAAACATAACACAAATAACTAGTCTTGCATCTTTTATTGTCACTAAGGCCCAAGTACGCCTAAGTGTATCTTGATAAGTCCTATGCATCATCTCCTGAAAACACATGTGAAAATAGGTACGTCAGCATAAAAATGCCTGTGAGATACATAGGTTTTGTGAAAATGAGATTCATGACTTATGTTTAAGAAAATGTTTAGTCATGAACCTTGTAGTTTGCTTTGTTTTCTAAATCGTTTGAAAAGCAATAAGATCAGATGATAAGTATAAGTAAGAGAATAATGTATGGTTAAATGAATAACCAAGTAAAATGAGTTTGTAAAAGATAAGTTGTTTTGTAAAACAATGTCTTGTGAAAAGTATGTTATTTGTATAAAATGTTATATGTCTCAAATTGAAATGATTCAAATAACGCTACGATATGTAATACCATACAAACACTTATATATAGGAAGTACCAGCGGCGTATCCACCACGCTTGTATCATATTACACACGCCTCGTTACTTAATCAATTACTCAAACCAAACCAAACAATGTAAGATGTCTATGTTTAAACCAATTGTCAAAAGTCCTTGTATAAACCATGTCAAATGTTGATAGTCCAAAAGTAGTCAAGCAATGTGTAACAAATGTTTATGTATGGTAAGTAAAATAAGACTACTTAAACCATAAGTAAATGTCACACCCTGGCTTTGCGGAAGCGTGGTTAATTTTTGGTGTGACTTCTTAATACCATAGCTAAATCATAACAAGCTATATGAGTTTAAAAACCATGCAAGTCATCCATTAAGTTTTGAAAACAAAATACAGTACCATTGTTTTAACCAACAACCATAACCTTGTTCAGTAGACAATACAACTTATAACATAACATAAACGTGGTTTAAGGACTGTGTCTTGTCCAGGAAAGAGACACATCCCCTAAACCCTGATGACTCCATGACAAGTGCAGCGGAAAACGTTCCATACCGTGCCAGATCCGTTTAATTTCCTGAAATACATGTGAGTTGAAAAATCAACAATAATGTTGAGCGACTTCATGTGCAAGTGAGTAAGTAAAAACACTTGTAAGTAAAAAGTTTCCTGGTATGTAGCAGTGTAAGAGGACTTGTGATCACCAATGGTTTGCAAGGCCATTAGCATGTCGTGAAATGCAAGTAGGTAGACACAACCCTAGCCGATTTTGCGTTGGGTACCAAGTCACTCCAGGTCCGTTCTGTTAGTCCTCTGTGAGGCCTGTTCTGTTGGGCCGGGAGCTGGGCTCGCTACACCCAAATAGATCTACCGCTCGAGTCCCTCGGTGTTCTAACTACCCTTTCACATGATCTAAACCTCCTTACGTAATTCATACCGTGTATAAAGTACTTGTAAACAAAGTAACATGTATTTCACCCCCGTAGTTAAGTAAACTGAAAACAGTTAGAGAAAAGGGGGACATGAACTCACAGTGAATGCGCGTCTCTACCAAGTGTCTCCAATACAGTAAGCTGTGCAACGACCTACAAGTGCTAATTCTATTAGACGGACGGCCGTGCCTTAGCTTTATAGTTTAAGTCTTTGGGAAATAGTTAGACAACTATTTCGTGTTTATGTTCCGTATACACTTGGTAGTTAAACTTCTTCCCAAGGATGGGGGATACAATACATGTGCGTAAGTTACGTTTTATCAATCTTGTGGTAATGTAATTACCGGTGTAACTTATATGTTTGTGGAAGCGTTCGCAAAGTTTTGGGATCATTAACGCTTGTAAATATTATTTTCACTCTAAAATAATATTTATGTATTTTCACAAAATAATCATAAACAGTGTTGTGACAAATATATTTATCACGTTAATCTTTGTGAAAATCCCACCTCCGAATATTTAGTAAAATATAGTGCTGGCGAAATTTATGTTTCGAAAGTATGTCAAAAAACAGTTCTAACACTTGTTGTGTAAAAATTCTAAGTGTTAGGTTTTTAGGAAAATTTCGCCAGAGTTTCCTCTGTAACTGGAGGTGGCCACGCTTTCAAGCGTATCATTTTCTTTTAAACAAATCAATCAACAACTTCTTTATCCAATCAAACAATTTCCGACACATCAAACTAGTCGACAAGTATGTAAATTTGCATAATCGCATGAACTTGTAGTTTTTCCGCATCTATAATGTAAATCCCCTTTATATATGTAGATCTTTATATAAAGTAACTTTAATCTTGTAAAAACCTCGTGTTTGGAAAAATCCGTCTTTACAACTTCTAGTAACAAGTGACAAAACTACTTCTTTGTCGGGTCTAAGTGTTTAAACACTTGTGGTTTATAAAACCATATTTACTAGTGTAAGATCCACTTTTTAAAATACATGATTTCTCAAATGTGTGGTTCTTTGAAGATACCACTTGCGGATACGTAGATCCGCTAGTTTTAAACACCATTTTACCGGTTAAATCACTTTTACACAAGTAAAATATTTTCACACAAGTTCATGTATCTTGTGTGGTAGAGTTTCGCCTTTAACCCTTGTATTTAGTCAAAAACGAGCTTATGTGAAGATACGTGATCTTACAAATTCGGGTTAAACGGAGATCCGAGCTACCACATCATAGATCGGGTCTAGATAAACACATATTTCAAGTCCTACGACTTTTACACAAGTTATATGCTATTAACCACCACTTTAAGTATTTTTACTAGACTTTTGATCATCATCTTTCATTTTAACGAGATTCAACCGACATAACTTCTTTTAACCACTTTAGATGAGTGTAAAAACAAGTTTTAAATGATATACCTCTAGCTCAAGGCTAGGGAAGATCTTTGGCGAAAAAGAGGTGGATAAAAGCTAACGGGAGTGGTCCTTCGCGTTCCGAGTGCACCAAAGCTCCTAATATGAGACCCTTGAAGTTTGTATGAGCTTGGAATGTAGTGATCAAAACTTGAAAGTATGATGGGTGGGTGTGTGAGGTTCGGCCGAGAGGTAGAGAGCAAGAGAAGAGAGTAATTTTGTGGTGAGTTTGTGATGAAAGATCTTGTGAGTTAAGGTTAATACTTATAGGCAATTTAGGAAGTTATTACCCAATGGGTATTATGTCCCCTAGATATTTAGCAATTAAGATTAAGCAAATCAAACTTGTACCCTTGTGTTTCCCCTAGTTAGGCCGATCACATTAAGGTGGGGGGGTTGGTTCGATTGGAAGTGGGTGGTTAGGGGTTTAGTTTAGTTAATTAGGTTAACTAAGTATCTAACTTAGTTAGTGGTATGTTTATGCGTTATGACGGGTGTTAGGGTAATCAGGGACCCTAACTGGCTCAGAAAAAATATAAATAGTGAAAATAATAATATTTTCATGTTCCGGGTAAAGTCCGGGTGTCCGGTTGGATAGTAATCCGTTAAAGCGTTACAAAAGCTTTAAAGTGTCGTTATTAACATTTTTAGTGACACAATTTGTTTTCCCTGACACTTTAGAAAGTGTCTAGTGTTATTTTCTCATGTTCTGGCACTTTACTAGTCAGCTAGAAGCTGGTTTGTTTATTAAAGTGCTGTGTTTGGTACTTAAAGTACGTTTTTGGCACATCCAAATCAGTGTATCTTATCCCTAGAGACGCGGTACCACAACCCTTATATTCCTACACTCACTACCAGTGTAGCCAAAATATATGAGGCTCTTAACAGGCCTTAGAGGCAGTGTCTGCCTGATGCTGGTTATATCAGCATGTTCACTGTGTATCCGTTTAGTGCTACTGTGCTTTTTGTGCATCATGTTTATCACTAGGGTTCAGTATGTAATTTATGTAGTGACAGCAAATAAGGTATGATGCAAGTAAGTGCATGTATCAGTATGCAGGTAGCAGTTTATCAGCTAGTTCAAACAAGCACAGTAATTAAGCAGTAATTAATCATTAATTAAGTTGTACGGATACCTGGTTTAGTGCGGGTTGTCACATTCTCCCCCCGTTAAATAAATTTCGTCCCGAAATTTAAGTCCTGCTTGTAGATGCAGCGTTCTTAGGAAATAAGTGGGGGTATTTCTCTTTCATCCGGTCCTCACGTTCCCAGGTAAATTCAGGACCATGTCTGGCATTCCAACGAACCTTGACGAGTTTGACACTGCTCCGGCGGGTCTTGTTAACTTTCCAATCCGTGACCTCAACGGGTTCTTCAACAAAGTGGAGCGTGTCGTCAATATGAATCTCGTCGGTGGGAATGGCAACGTCAACTTGAGTTGGACTTTTCTTTAAATTGGATACATGGAATGTATCGTGAACACCATTTAGTTCAGCAGGTAGGTCCAACTTGTATGCTACAGTTCCAATTCTTTCCAGAATTCTGAAGGGACCAATGTAGCGCGGATTCAACTTCCCACGCTTCCCAAAGCGCGCCACCCCCTTCCAGGGTGAAACTTTCAATAACACCATTTCCCCAACCTGGAAATCCACATGTTTCCGGTTTGGATCCGCGTAGGCCTTTTGTCTGTGGCGAGCAGCTTCGATGCGTTTAAGTATTTGCGCAATCTTGTCTGTCGTCTCTTGGACGATCTCGGGACCAGCAAGCTGCCTATCACCGGCGTCAGACCAGCATAGTGGTGATCGGCACTTGCGTCCGTATAGGGCCTCAAATGGCGCGACACCAATACTGGTGTGGTAGCTGTTGTTGTATGAAAATTCGACCAACGGTAAATGTTTATCCCAGCTACCTCCCAAATCCATAACACATGCCCTCAGCATGTCTTCCAACGTTTGTATCGTTCGCTCGCTCTGGCCGTCTGTTTGCGGATGGAACGCAGTGCTCAGATTCAATTGTGAGCCAAAAGATTCTTGGAAAGATTGCCATATTCTTGACACAAACCTTCCGTCTCTATCAGAGATGATCGAGAGAGGTACTCCATGACGTGCTACGATCTCTCTCAAGTAAATTTCCGCAAGTTTACTAGTACTGTCTTTCTCCTTGATTGGCAGAAAGTGTGCGGATTTTGTTAGGCGGTCAACTATCACCCAAATCATATCATGGCCTCTTGGCGTTCTTGGCAGTTTTGTAACAAAATCCATTGAGATTTGTTCCCATTTCCACTTGGGAACCTCAGGTTGTTGCAGAAGTCCCGAAGGCTTCTGGTATTCCGCCTTGACTTTAGCGCACGTTAAACACTTGCTCACGTAAACAGCAACGTCGCCTTTCATCCTAGGCCACCAATAGTAATTTTTGAGATCTTGGTACATCTTATCCGATCCAGGGTGGATAGAGTACCGTGACTTGTGCGCTTCGTTGAAAATAACTTCCCTTAATCCACCAAACAGAGGAACCCAAATCCTTTTCTCAAAACATAATGTTCCTTCCTCGTTTGGTACCAAAAGCTTCTCCATTCCACGGAGATATTCTTCCTCAAGGTTTCCCTCCTTGAGAGCTTCCTTTTGTGCAGCATGAACGCGTAAGGAAAGATCGGTTCGTATGATCATTTCCAAAGCCCTAACCCTTATGGGTTTGATTCTTTCTTTACGACTTAGGGCATCGGCGACTACATTCGCCTTCCCTGGGTGATACTTTATCTCGCAGTCGTAATCGTTCAATAATTCAACCCATCGTCTTTGCCTCATATTCAACTCTTTCTGGTTAAATATATGTTGTAGGCTCTTGTGATCTGTGAAAATTGTGCACTTCGTACCATACAGGTAGTGTCTCCAGATCTTTAAAGCGAAAACCACTGCGCCAAGCTCTAAATCGTGGGTGGTATAGTTCTGTTCGTGCACTTTCAGTTGGCGTGATGCGTAAGCAATGACCTTTTGGCGTTGCATCAACACACAACCCAATCCCTGACGCGATGCGTCGCAGTATACCACAAAATCATCAGTACCTTCTGGTAGAGCTAAGATTGGCGCGTTACAAAGCTTATCCTTCAATATCTGAAATGCTTCCTCCTGTTTGATTCCCCAATCAAACGTCTTATCCTTCTGGGTCAGGAGCGTCAACGGTTGAGCGATTTTTGAAAAATCCTCAATGAACCTTCTATAGTAGCCAGCCAAGCCCAAGAATTGTCGAATCTCGGTTGGCGTTGTAGGCGTTTCCCAATTCTTGATTGCCTCGATCTTTGTGGGATCAACATGAATTCCATCCCCATTAACCACGTGTCCAAGAAACTGGACTTCGCGTAGCCAAAACTCGCACTTGGAGAATTTGGCGTACAGTTGTTCCTTCTTTAGCAGCTCCAATATGGTTCTAAGATGTTGTTCGTGTTCAGCCTTCGTCTTTGAGTAAATCAAGATGTCATCGATGAATACAATCACGAACTTGTCTAAGTATGGCTTGCAAACTCTATTCATCAAGTCCATAAACACTGCAGGTGCGTTTGTCAAACCAAATGGCATAACGAGGAACTCGTAGTGTCCATAACGAGTTCAGAAGGCTGTTTTCGGGATACTTTCCTCCTGTATCCTTAATTGATGGTATCCAGATCGAAGATCGATCTTAGAGTAACAGCTTGAACCTTGAAGTTGGTCGAACAGATCATCAATTCTTGGCAGTGGATACCTGTTCTTGATCGTCAGCTTGTTCAATTCTCTGTAGTCAATACACATGTGGAAACTTCCGTCCTTCTTCTTGACAAACAGAACCGGAGCTCCCCAAGGCGAGAAGCTTGGTCGGATAAAACCCTTGTCTAGCAACTCTTGAAGTTGTGTTGACAATTCCTGCATCTCAGACGGGGCAAGTCTATAAGGTGCCTTAGCCACAGGCGCTGCGCCTGGAACTAAGTCGATGTGAAACTCCACTTGCCTCTGAGGTGGCAGTCCGGGTAAGTCTTCCGGGAAGACTTCTGGATACTCCCTTACGACAGGGATGTCTTCGATCCTTGGCTCGGCAGCCTTCTTATCCACGATGTGCGCCAGAAAAGCAACACATCCTTTCTGTAAACACTTCCTTGCCTTCAAGCAGCTGATAAATCTTAGCGGTGTGTCACGCTTCTCTCCGTGAACCACAATTGTCTCACCATCATCAGTTGGGATACGAACAACTTTCTCGTGGCATACTATCTCAGCCTTGTTTCCGGATAACCAATCCATTCCTACCACCACGTCGAAACTTCCCAATTCGACTGGTAGTAGATCCAAAGTAAACTCGCGTTCTCCCAGTTCTATCGCACAGCCTCTGATTACTTCGTCGGCTTCAACTAACTTTCCATTAGCTAATTCGATCGAGTAGGGAATGTCTAACTTATTTGCAGCTAACCCAAGCATATTCTTAAATTCTAATGATACGAAGCTATAATCGGCACCGGTATCAAATAAAACGGATGCATAGCGTTGATTGACAGGGAACGTACCAGTAACAACATTTGGATCTTGGCGTGCCTCCCTAGCTTCGAGTTGGAACACTCTACCACGGGCTTGGTTCAATGTTGGGCAATTCTTCTTAAAATGCCCGATTTCCCCGCAGTTATAACATCCCAGTCTCTGCCCATTACCACCAGCTTGATCATTTCCCTGGTTACGATTTACTGCGCCCGCTTGGTTAGCGTTGTTGCCCTGATTTCTGTTACCTCCAAAATTCCCTTGTGGGCGATTTCCATTTCCACCACGGTTATCATTCCTATTTCCATACCCTCCCTGGCCTCCGCGGCCTGCAGGGACCCAACAAGTATCCTTCGAGTGACCACGTTTCCCACAAGCTTCGCATACTTTTAACCCACATTGGCCAGAATGGTGACGCTGGCAGGCACTACACTTAGGCAGAGTGCCCATATATCCTCTTCCTCTCCTTCCACTGCCAGCTGCTCCCTGAGCTGGCGTGCTTGGTGCTCCTCTCTTACCATCACTGCTAACAACTTGTTTGAAGTTCGAAAACTTTCTTTTGTTACTTCCAGACGACTCAACATGAGTCTCTTTCTCCTTTGCCTTAACATCACCAAACTTGTTCAGACGAATCGCCTCCTCAGTGAGAGCCACGCTTAAATCGATGGCTTCAGTGATAGTCGCTGGTTTGGAGGAGGTTACCATGCTTATTATTTGGGGAGCCAAACCCCAAATGAAGCGCTCGATTCGCTTGTATTCAGGCGTAACCATGTAAGGAACCACTTGAGATAAGTCGTGAAACCTCTGGACGTATTCTGCAACCTTTGGTCCATCCATCTTTAGGTGCCAAAATTCAGTCTCCAACCTTTGAATTTCTGCGCGTGAACAGTACTTTTTGCGCATCAGTTCTTTCAATTCGGCCCAAGTCAGGGCGTAGGCGGCAGCTTCGCCTAGTGTTTGTACTTGTAGGTTCCACCAGGATAGGGCTCCATCTAGAAACAGCCCTGAAATGTATGTGACTTGCTGATCCTCTGCACACTTGCTCATGCGTAAAACAGAATCGGTTTTCTCAGCCCAGCGGGTAAAGGCAACTGCACCTCCTGTGCCATTGAAGTTAACTGGTTTGCAGTCTAAGAACTGCTTGTAGGTGCATCCTGCACGTATGTTAAAACATGTGTTTGGCATTAGCATCATCGCTAAAATCTCCAACTAGTTCATGGTAGGTTCGAATGGCGTGGTATTACCGTGAGGTGGGTTGTTATTGCCTTGGTTAACACTTCTGCTCCCTCCTGGCTGAGATGCTGCGTACTGTGCTATGGCAGCTGCAATGACTTGCTGTAGCTCTGCCTCATTAGTAGGCATTGGCATTGGCGTAGGGCGTTTTGGCGGCATCTTCTAAAAGATGGTTTAAGTTGGTTAGGCCATAGTAAGGCTCCGTTGTTATAATACGTAAATCAGTTCGTAATATAGTGTACGTATATAACGGTATTAATATTATAATCACATAACATCTCATGTTATCACATATCACAAATATCAATCACACAACATCCAATGTAAGCAAGTAATCAAACGAATCCAAATATGGTGAGAAAACTGCGATTGCCATATAGATGAGACCACATCGTAAGTGTATACATACAATCATCAATCACTAGGGGCTACATCACCCCTGTCAAAAGCTACATCAGTATCAATACAATATCAAGTACATAACAAAAGTCAAGTCATAACGTAGTCTCCCCAAAATGCTGTGCAGACAAAAAGCAATCGCCGCTTTCTCACCTCGCCTACCCAAGTGGCACCGATGAGCTCTAAGCAGATGGTGGTGGAGGAGGAGGAAAACGGGTATAAAACAAACGGCGCAACTGTAACCAGTCCGCCTCCATCGCCTGCTGTGTACGAATAATGGAAGCAATCTGCTGCTCCAAAGTAGTAAGACGAGCAGCATAGTCAGGGGGTAATGGTTGTGATGGCTGCAACGGAGAGGGTACCCGGCCATGGCACTGACATGGCTGCAGATGGGCTCTCTCCAACTCCTGTAGTCGCTGCTCATGCGACTCATGCTGGTATACAAAGGACATCAATACATCCTCAATGGTGTGGCCCACATGGAACCTGTGGTATGGATCAGTGGGTGGCATAGGGGAAAACGGTGCCCAAAGCAGTGGCTCCCGTGTGGGGTCAAAGGGTGCCACACGAAACGGAGCTGTAGTGGGTGGAACAAAAGGAATCTGAGGCATGGGCATCGGTACATGCCCATCAGGGTGAGCTGAAGAACCCTCTCCAGGCCCTGCTGGAGGTATAAACATAGGAACCTGAAACGAAAAGTCAATATGTGGTGCAACAGGAATCTGTGGAGGGAATGGGGGAACGTCCTCGTCTGCCGGTATCCAGCCATGCTGTGCAGACTCATCCGGTGGATCCATATGTGCCGCGAACGGTGCATGTCCGGGCTCTAGGGGAACGGGATCAAATATGGGAGCAACAACAGGGTGAACGGGTGCCAAGTGCTCGAAAAGGGGGTCAACTGGTACAGCAACAATGGGTAAAGGACCAATGGGATTAACAGGAACATCTATGTGGTGATCATCAGCAATGGGCTCAAAAGGTACATCAACATGCACAGGGTCATGCTCTGGTAAAGGGTCAAGGGCAGCTGCCTGCTCAGGAGCAATGGCAGGCTCAAAGTCATCAAACGCCATGTCAAAATCGAAATCAGGATCAACCGGATCGAAAGGGTCAATAGGATCTGCTGGATCCTCCATCAACTCGTCCATCGGAACAAACTCTAAGTCACGGTCAGGATCAAATCCCGGGGGAAACACAGGATCTGAATCCCCCTCGTCGTCATGGTCAAAAGCAAATCCAGGTATGGAAGCAACAGAAAACGCCTGGTCAGAATCGGACCCATGGGAGAAGTGCTGCGCACTATGAGCATGTGTGGGTACAGAAGCCACAGACTCAAAGGAGTCCGCGACTGGGGAATGTGCAGGTGACTCCGCAGCCGGAGCATCTGCGATCAGTAAGGGAGCAACAGCAGGTAGGGCCTCGCCCTGAGCATCCTCCAAAGGCTCCTCCTCAAACATATCGACGTCGTCCTCCTCGTCGTCGATGGGTAAAACAGGGTATGATGCAAGGGGTACTGGAGCAGGGATCACAACGAGTGGTAGATCCCCGGCTGGAAGATCAACTGGGAGCTCATCAACGCCGTCGGGTAAGGCGAATGGCTGAAAGTCATCATCATCCGTGCTGGTGAAGTCTGACGTATAAACCTCGTGCTCCGATGACTCAATGTCGTCTGAAACGATAGGCCTCGGGCCTGTGGTGCCTGAACCACCAGTGTCTGCAGAATCCATGTGTCTGTAACATATACACAAACATGCACAAATAGTCAATCATAAATCAAGTAATCACATAAGTCATCGAGTAAGGCATCACATAATCCTCCTAGTCTTACTAGCCAATACCATCCAGTCTACAAGACTGCTCTATCCTTCACTTAAACCAAACCTCGATCCTCCAGACCGATCCTATAACAAACACAATTTCATCCAGTCTACAAGACTGCTCTATCCTTCACTTAAACCAAACCTCGATCCTCCAGATCGATCCTATAACAAACCAACGTGCTCAACTACCTCGATCACTTCGATCCTCCAGATCGATCCTCAGCCCTCCAAGCTGAACTTATAATAAATAAAATGTGCTCAACATTTGTTTGTAAAAAGTGTGGATCTGGACTTAAGTGGTATGCAGAAAAATGTTTTCGTGAGAGCCCTAGTGATCATAGCCTAGACTCGAGAAAGAATCCTAGTTCGCTATGATCAGAGCTCTGATACCAAGCTGTCACACCCTGGCTTCGCGGAAGCGTGGTTAATTTTTGGTGTGACTTCTTAATACCATAGCTAAATCATAACAAGCTATATGAGTTTAAAAACCATGCAAGTCATCCATTAAGTTTTGAAAACAAAATACAGTACCATTGTTTTAACCAACAACCATAACCTTGTTCAGTAGACAATACAACTTATAACATAACATAAACGTGGTTTAAGGACTGTGTCTTGTCCAGGAAAGAGACACATCCCCTAAACCCTGATGACTCCATGACAAGTGCAGCGGAAAACGTTCCATACCGTGCCAGATCCGTTTAATTTCCTGAAATACATGTGAGTTGAAAAATCAACAATAATGTTGAGCGAGTTCATGTGCAAGTGAGTAAGTAAAAACACTTGTAAGTAAAAAGTTTCCTGGTATGTAGCAGTGTAAGAGGACTTGTGATCACCAATGGTTTGCAAGGCCATTAGCATGTCGTGAAATGCAAGTAGGTAGACACAACCCTAGCCGATTTTGCGTTGGGTACCAAGTCACTCCAGGTCCGTTCTGTTAGTCCTCTGTGAGGCCTGTTCTGTTGGGCCGGGAGCTGGGCTCGCTACACCCAAATAGATCTACCGCTCGAGTCCCTCGGTGTTCTAACTACCCTTTCACATGATCTAAACCTCCTTACGTAATTCATACCGTGTATAAAGTACTTGTAAACAAAGTAACATGTATTTCACCCCCGTAGTTAAGTAAACTGAAAACAGTTAGAGAAAAGGGGGACATGAACTCACAGTGAATGCGCGTCTCTACCAAGTGTCTCCAATACAGTAAGCTGTGCAACGACCTACAAGTGCTAATTCTATTAGACGGACGGCCGTGCCTTAGCTTTATAGTTTAAGTCTTTGGGAAATAGTTAGACAACTACTTCGTGTTTATGTTCCGTATACACTTGGTAGTTAAACTTCTTCCCAAGGATGGGGGATACAATACATGTGCGTAAGTTACGTTTTATCAATCTTGTGGTAATGTAATTACCGGTGTAACTTATATGTTTGTGGAAGCGTTCGCAAAGTTTTGGGATCATTAACGCTTGTAAATATTATTTTCACTCTAAAATAATATTTATGTATTTTCACAAAATAATCATAAACAGTGTTGTGACAAATATATTTATCACGTTAATCTTTGTGAAAATCCCACCTCCGAATATTTAGTAAAATATAGTGCTGGCGAAATTTATGTTTCGAAAGTATGTCCAAAAACAGTTCTAACACTTGTTGTGTAAAAATTCTAAGTGTTAGGTTTTTAGGAAAATTTCGCCAGAGTTTCCTCTGTAACTGGAGGTGGCCACGCTTTCAAGCGTATCATTTTCTTTTAAACAAATCAATCAACAACTTCTTTATCCAATCAAACAATTTCCGACACATCAAACTAGTCGACAAGTATGTAAATTTGCATAATCGCATGAACTTGTAGTTTTTCCGCATCTATAATGTAAATCCCCTTTATATATGTAGATCTTTATATAAAGTAACTTTAATCTTGTAAAAACCTCGTGTTTGGAAAAATCCGTCTTTACAACTTCTAGTAACAAGTGACAAAACTACTTCTTTGTCGGGTCTAAGTGTTTAAACACTTGTGGTTTATAAAACCATATTTACTAGTGTAAGATCCACTTTTTAAAATACATGATTTCTCAAATGTGTGGTTCTTTGAAGATACCACTTGCGGATACGTAGATCCGCTAGTTTTAAACACCATTTTACCGGTTAAATCACTTTTACACAAGTAAAATATTTTCACACAAGTTCATGTATCTTGTGTGGTAGAGTTTCGCCTTTAACCCTTGTATTTAGTCAAAAACGAGCTTATGTGAAGATACGTGATCTTACAAATTCGGGTTAAACGGAGATCCGAGCTACCACATCATAGATCGGGTCTAGATAAACACATATTTCAAGTCCTACGACTTTTACACAAGTTATATGCTATTAACCACCACTTTAAGTATTTTTACTAGACTTTTGATCATCATCTTTCATTTTAACGAGATTCAACCGACATAACTTCTTTTAACCACTTTAGATGAGTGTAAAAACAAGTTTTAAATGATATACCTCTAGCTCAAGGCTAGGGAAGATCTTTGGCGAAAAAGAGGTGGATAAAAGCTAACGGGAGTGGTCCTTCGCGTTCCGAGTGCACCAAAGCTCCTAATATGAGACCCTTGAAGTTTGTATGAGCTTGGAATGTAGTGATCAAAACTTGAAAGTATGATGGGTGGGTGTGTGAGGTTCGGCCGAGAGGTAGAGAGCAAGAGAAGAGAGTAATTTTGTGGTGAGTTTGTGATGAAAGATCTTGTGAGTTAAGGTTAATACTTATAGGCAATTTAGGAAGTTATTACCCAATGGGTATTATGTCCCCTAGATATTTAGCAATTAAGATTAAGCAAATCAAACTTGTACCCTTGTGTTTCCCCTAGTTAGGCCGATCACATTAAGGTGGGGGGGGGGGGGGTTGGTTCGATTGGAAGTGGGTTGTTAGGGGTTTAGTTTAGTTAATTAGGTTAACTAAGTATCTAACTTAGTTAGTGGTATGTTTATGCGTTATGACGGGTGTTAGGGTAATCAGGGACCCTAACTGGCTCAGAAAAAATATAAATAGTGAAAATAATAATATTTTCATGTTCCGGGTAAAGTCCGGGTGTCCGGTTGGATAGTAATCCGTTAAAGCGTTACAAAAGCTTTAAAGTGTCGTTATTAACATTTTTAGTGACACAATTTGTTTTCCCTGACACTTTAGAAAGTGTCTAGTGTTATTTTCTCATGTTCTGGCACTTTACTAGTCAGCTAGAAGCTGGTTTGTTTATTAAAGTGCTGTGTTTGGTACTTAAAGTACGTTTTTGGCACATCCGAATCAGTGTATCTTATCCCTAGAGACGCGGTACCACAACCCTTATATTCCTACACTCACTACCAGTGTAGCCAAAATATATGAGGCTCTTAACAGGCCTTAGAGGCAGTGTCTGCCTGATGCTGGTTATATCAGCATGTTCACTGTGTATCCGTTTAGTGCTACTGTGCTTTTTGTGCATCATGTTTGTCACTAGGGTTCAGTATGTAATTTATGTAGTGACAGCAAATAAGGTATGATGCAAGTAAGTGCATGTATCAGTATGCAGGTAGCAGTTTATCAGCTAGTTCAAACAAGCACAGTAATTAAGCAGTAATTAATCATTAATTAAGTTGTACGGATACCTGGTTTAGTGCGGGTTGTCACAGTAAAAATGTACAAAACAAAGTATTTTGAGTAAATCAAAAAGTTATGTTTTGTAAAATATATGCATGCTATACTGAATATGAACATTTATGCGGTATTGTGAAAATTCATACATCCAAGCCTTGAGACAGTCGGATAACCATGTAAAAATGGGTTATCAAAAGAATATGTATTCGGATTCGGTCATTCCTTACGTCTAAACAAACCCGAGATTTCAGGAATGGGATTTGTCAAGTCCTATGGTACCACTACCTACTACCGAGCGGCATGATCGGTGTTAATGAATGTATAGTATAGTTTAAACAAACCAAATGTCATACCAAAATGTAAGCATGTTTTATGAAGATAATGTACCTAGTATGCTAGAGTAAACATACAAGGTAGAGCTGTAAAACAATGTGTCCATATGTTACTGGAACATATGCAACAGAGATGCAATGTAAAATAATGTACTAAGCATGTACTAAATGGACATACATAGCATGAAAAACAATGAAATCATGTACTATAAATGTACTAATGAACATAGCAAGTATATGATGTGAAAGCAGGAAAGCATGAAAGTAACAAGTAGGCACATGTGTTCCACCCCAAAACAGTTTGGAAAACAGTAAAAGAGGGGTCTATGTACTCACTTGAGATTGCTCAGTAGTCCTTGAGTAACAACCAAACAATGCTAGAGATCGCGGATATCAAACGGCACCTAATATAGGTAACTATGTTAATAAACCGGACCTAAATCGGAGGATTTAGATAGAATGAGGGTTCGTAAACCAAACGAGTATAGAGGCTCGTGTCATATGGTTTAACAAAGCCTACATACTAAATGAAACCTAACCTAAGTGCTTACGACCCATCGCGACCCATTAAGGTAGCTTATGCTATTTTAACGCGTCGTGCGCGTGAAACGCGTTCGGACCGTCTAATTAGTCCTATGACAAGTGTTATATGCCTAAACATGTTACATAATCAGTTATGTGACAAAAGTTTAGGTTACATATGCTTAATTACCAATTATACATGAAAAGGGTATTCTGGTAATTTACCTAAGGCATATAAACTACCTATCATACAACTACTTAAACGATGTGACCATAAGGTATAACCTCGGAAGGTTATTCCCTATATACTATGGTCACCTAATGTGCTTGGTCGGATCCTAATGATCGACCAAATGGGTCGGGTTCGAAGGTATAAGCGATTTATCAGATCGCTTACCCTACGACCC
The DNA here is from genome assembly GCA_030545235.1 of Helianthus tuberosus. NCBI lineage: Eukaryota > Viridiplantae > Streptophyta > Magnoliopsida > Asterales > Asteraceae > Helianthus > Helianthus tuberosus. The sequence goes on from JARYGA010013918.1 coordinate 33,462, forward strand.
TAGACAACGTGGTAATCAGTAGGCATAGTCCCAAGGGACTATAACCAACGTGATTACACTCACGTTGCGAAGTTCAAACGAACTTCGCATTGACCATAACTGGTCAACGCAGAAAGTCAAACAAAGTTTGACTTTCAGACTCGAAAAGACTCGAAAAGCAATAAAAGAACGAAAGAATACTTACGAAGGGTCCCCGAATGCTAATCCCGATCCAAGTAGCTCAGGTATGAAACAATGGTTTCAACTTAGAGCTCCTCAAATCACAATTCTAGTGAGTTTAGCAATGGGGGTGGATGGGTATTTATAGTTTTCGGGTAACCGTTAAGATCGTTTCATGGAAACCGTGCTTTAATCGCATCCGTACAAGTGTCGGAACCTTATGGTGACAAAAAATGATCCTTATCATCTGACTAGGCAATTGAGAATGTGTGGGTGAGAATCAAACAGCTGCAACCTGCTGTTAAAAACAATGAATCTGGTCTGATAGTCGGACGCGGCCCGCTTCAGGATTAGACAAGTATAATGCGGGCCGCCTGGCCTGCCTGATCAGCCAACATGTTTCAGAAATGACAGTTTCAGTCCCTGCACGTGTTTAAGGCCATTTCCGACACTTCTAAGGCCCGTAAAGCAAACTTTAAGGCCCTAAAATGATGCCTAAACATTGTGGACATGAAAGATGCTCAAAAATATGTCGGATGTTGGTTCGTTTTGCCGTACGAACGCGATGTTCGCTTAATTACGACGGAATGCGCACAAGCGCGAAAAACGATCCAAATGACGCGACGAATGGATTTTTCTTATGCCGAACACTAAAATAAAATGTTTTAGTGATTACATAAATTTTTGGATGTCCGGATGTATTCAGAACGTAAGTTATGCGCGAAAATGCAAACTTGTGCACTTTTTGACACTTTTAGTCCCTGAATGAGCCAAAAGTTTATTTTAGCACACCAAACCCCTCAAAGCCTATTTCTAAGCTATGTAAAGGATATTTAAGGTGTGTTTAACTTATGGTCATGTTCCGGAATGTCTGTTACAGTTCAAATTGACATACTTTCGCAGTTTGTCAAGTTTAGTCCCTGTAAGCGAATTAACTTATTTTTGCCATACCAAAAGCCTTCGAAACTTATTTCTAAGTTGTGTAAAGGTTATTTAAGGTATGTTAAGACTATTTCACTATTCCGGAGTGTTTGTTGCATTAAACTGGTTATATTTACGCATCAGTGCGCGTATAACCTTCCAGAAAGCGATTTAGAGTTTGGAATCGAACAAGAATTGATATGTGCAAATGATACACATATTTTTACAAATCCCAAGTATGAAATATAATATTTCATTGGTTCGGTATTTGTTTGATGGCCGTGGAGGCACAGGTGTTACAGTCTCCCCTACTTTAGGAAATTTCGTCCCGAAATTTATTTAGAGGAAACTCGTGAGAGCTTGAAAACATGAAGTTGAAAAGATCGAACAATATTGGTTAGGGTTCTGAACTTCTAGTAACCTTAATGACATTATGCTTGCAATGTAAGAGGGACACTTATATACAAGTATATGAAGCGCCATTGGTGCGTCCACCATACCTCCATTACATCGTTCTCATTTTGTTATTGTTGTCACTATCGGTTCTTACACATAACAAATCTTACTGGGTTTCTGTGCACTAAATTTCATAATTATGTACGCGTCCATAATCAGACAATTCCTTGCACAGTTCACACAGTCTATTTTATAATGTGTAGGGGAAAACCAAATGAACAATCCTGTGATGAGTGTGACTAGACCGCCATAGAGTCCTTTTAATTAAATCAATAAATGATCTAAATAGACTATCAAGGAGTCTGTTCAGCTACATCACTAGATGTCGTTCTTTAACCAAATTGTGAATCAATCTTTTAGACTAGACCACTAAAAGGATCTCTTATGAAACATGGAGCGGTACTTATATAATCCAAGGGTCTTAACTATTACATAGAAGCCCATTAAGGATTGAAGGTAGTACCTTTTGAATATCCTGCTACGAATCCCTCATATGGAGATATGAAAGATCCTGCGAGGATTTGGATAACGAATATCCAGAGTATTAAAAACACAAAAAATGCATAAAAGAAAACATAAGATGAATAAACACATAGTCACAAAATTGTTTAACTAGAAGTTTGTTCCGCTAACAGAGTACATGTATTTAAAGTACAATAGGAATCCATCTCGTGGATTTCATTTGGCACTTTAAACATTTACAAGAATCTATCTATAAAGATAGAAAGATTTTTAAAAGAGAATTTCGATTTCGATTATAAGGAACCGAAATGTTCGAATTCAGGTGCATAAGGAATCCAATTAAGGACTCTGATTTGAATGATGATCATCCACAAGGGTCTAAATGTGAAGATAAAAAGATCCCATATGGATTTTAGAAGTTGAAGATGTTTTGAAACCTTGCACTGGACGTGCTTATGTCAAAACATGAAGTAAAAAATGCTTATGAAGTTGAGATGCCAGATATGCCAAGGCGACATATGAAGCGAAATTTGAAAGTTAAGTCAATGTATGAGGAAAATATTTTTGAAAACTATGTATGGGGTTCTTTTAAGAAAAATGTGTTTAACGTTTTTGAAACCTTATATATAATACTTTTGATGTGCAAAAAGCACGATTACTCAAAATTTCACTTTATTTCATGTACTTCGTTTCTTAGAATGAAACGAGTACTTAGAACTTTCGAGGAAATTATGAGCGATTACTTGAAAGGGAGAAATCACAAGAGTAATTTGTAAGAAACCTAGTTCCTTAATGTAGGTATTATAGGGAAATTCCATACACACATGTAACTATACTTGTATATCAGAATTGCGAACAACAACTTTTATTTATGAACAAGACATATTGTTTCACATTACTAGAAAACGAAAGAAACAAAAGCATAAGACAGCAACATCTTCTACTCAGCCAACTGCTCATCCGTGGGTCAAATTTGCATTAGCAAGCTTTGGACAATCCCTTAGGAAATGGCCCATTTTGCCACAGTTGTAGCAAGACCCTGGTGAGAAACGAGCTTGAGCAGAGTTGGCTTGTGGTTGGTTTGGACCACTTTGATTTGGGGTAAATCGACAAGCACTTGCTAGGTGACCAATTCGCCCACATGATGCACACAAACGACACTGTAGGTGAGCTAAGTGGTGTGCATTACATTTGTTGCATATTGGTGTTGTTCCCTTGTATTGCTTCTTAGCAGGTTGTGTTGCCACCCGGATGGGTCCTGTTTGATTTGGTACTGCTGCAACACAAACTTTTGCTGTATGACCTTTACGTCCACAAATTTGGCATTCACGGCACTTCACCATAGCATGATGATAAAGGTTACATTTGTTGCACAAGGGTGAAGTTCCATTGTATGGCTTCCTAGCTGGTGGCCTTGCCACATGGCTAGATCCCGCTTGATTAGGTGTAACCGCTGCGGGTTTCCTTGAAGCCTTACGCTTCCTTGATTTTGGTGCTGGCTTGACTTCTGCTTCCTTTGGTGGCTCTTGAGTGGCTTCATTGTCGAGACGAGAGGCTTCATTGTTGAGACGAGCCATGGCAATGCCTAGATCCACAGTCTTCTGAATCACTTCGCCTATTTGCTGGACAAACTTGGCTGTTCGCTCGGACATTTGACCAGTGCTGAGAGGAATAGACATTCTAGAAGAAAATGAAAGACATAGGAAGAAACGAGTGAAAGGTTATTGGATAATCAATACAGAATGGTAACAAATGAAAATTGTGATCATTTGTTTGTTACCTAAGGCAAACAAATGAGATGATGACAAATCAAAGTAAATGGGTCAAAAATAATGTATCGCGAAGACATGCTCGCCTATAAGTGAACACTCATCCCAAGAATTCCCAGGTAAGCACAATTGGTCTCGCGTCTGATGAGATGTATACGAAGTGCTTGCCTAGACAGAAAACCCAGAATACAGGCATTCACCCTTCCAGTTTGCACGTGTTCACATTATTTAAAACCCAAAACCTTGACGAGATTTTGAAAAATTCAAAGGGGTTCAAAACCATATAACAGAGAGTTCAAAACCTTACAATAGAGGGTTCAAAACCTAGTAATCAATCATCCTAGAACAGATGATTAGTTTTCAAAGCGGTTTGGAAATTTATGTTCTTGTTGTGATCGTCGCCTAAGGATAGGTGACGGTATTGTTTTATGACTAAACGCAAGTAAACTCGTGTTAGGGTCCTAGAAAGGTTATAGACTAGGTCAAAGTATTACTAATAACCTAATTCCCTATAACCATGAGCTCTGATACCAACTTTTCTGTCACACCCCGACCACGTAAAACAACAAAACGTGGCGGAAACGTCGGGGAGTGTTGTAACAGAATCATTGTTTCATAACACATGGAAATTGAAACATTGTTTTATTAAATAAAAGAGTTACATTGTCTTGACAATCAGAGAAACATAACACAAATAACTAGTCTTGCATCTTTTATTGTCACTAAGGCCCAAGTCCGCCTAAGTGTATCTTGATAAGTCCTATGCATCATCTCCTGAAAACACATGTGAAAATAGGTACGTCAGCATAAAAATGCCTGTGAGATACATAGGTTTTGTGAAAATGAGATTCATGACTTATGTTTAAGAAAATGTTTAGTCATGAACCTTGTAGTTTGCTTTGTTTTGTAAATCGTTTGAAAAGCAATAAGATCAGATGATAAGTATAAGTAAGAGAATAATGTATGGTTAAATGAATAACCAAGTAAAATGAGTTTGTAAAAGATAAGTGATGCGTGTGAAGTGTCGTATATATTAGGTGTATATTTTAAGCCCTTTTTAACACTTATTTTAGCCAAGTTTTAAATTTATAAAACACGATATTTCACTAACACTAAACACACATATGGGCAAGTGCACCCATCGTTGAGTGTAGTATAGCGTTGGTAAGATACCGAGGTCGTCCAAGGACACAAGAGCTTTTAGTACCGGTTTATCCTCAATGTCTAACCAAAATAAAAGTTTAGAAAAACGTTTTAAACTAAGAAAAATAAAACTAACTAAAATGCTGAAAATAAAATAAAAAAAAAACAGATAGACAAGATGAATCACTTGGTTCCGACTCGTATCTAGTATAACCTTTGATTATTTCCGCACTTTTGCACATAATTAAGAGATTATCTTAGTTATTGTAGTAGGCCCCTCTTTTGAAGGCGACGTTACCCTCACCCCAGTAGTTTGAGTCAGCAGGGATACAATCCTAAAAGGGTGGATTATTGGAAGATAATGAATTAAGTTATTAATGCAGTATTGTGGTAGGCCCCGCTTTTGGCGGTGACGTTACCCTCGGCTAAGTAGTCTGAGTCAGCAGGGATACAGTCCTAAATAGCCGGGTTATAGTATTAATAGTAGTTAACTTATGAGGGGGTCAAAGAGTTTGGACCCCCGCCATCCAATACCGTGAAGTATTGAAGGAGGTCCTACTAAATTTGACCCAGGTCCATTGCAGGACCTCTAAACGCTGAACAATGGCAAGACCTTTACCAAACCGTTCCCTTAACCCCCTACCAGGTAGCCAACATATCTCCATATAGACCGTGGAGATATGAATGGTGAAAATCCTTTATTTTATATAGACAGTAAAATAATGCCAAGACACCACGGACAAACGATAAGGAAAGATCACCTTCAACATAAGTAACTAGTTATTAAAGTCATTAATACAAAACCAAATAAAAAGTGCAAAAGATTAGAAATAAAAAGTATTATACTAGACACTTTGTCTTCACCAAGTGATGTAAGAGACTTAGGCAAACATGGCCTTGATTGTCAAGAACTCTTACGATCAATCTTGGATCCCGAGACGACTCACACACTCTATGATGGACAATGGATGATGGTGGTGGATGATGGTGTTGTGATGGTGGTGGGTGGTGGATGAAGTGTGAGAGAGGTGGTGTGCCAAGGGATGAGATGAAATGAATCCAAGCACTCCTATTTATAGGCTGAACAGAAGGCTGGACACGGCCCCGTGTCCGCTGGGCACGGCCCCGTGTCCGTCTGACACTCTCTCTCCTCATTAATTGTAATTCGCAATTACAATAAATGCGCCTGCTGTACTTTCGACACGCCCCCGTGTCCGCTGAGCACGGCCCCGTGATGGGCAATAGAAGCTTCTATAGGTTTGTCTTTTCTGCTGCTTCTTGGGCACGGCCCCGTGCTGGCTGAGCACGGGGCGTGTTCAGTCTTCTGTTTTCTCTATTTTGCTTTGGAAGGTGCCGTTGAGGGTTCGGGCAGTCCACTAATATTCCTTTTCTTGTATTTATGTTGGATTTAGCTGTCTTTTTGCTTCTTTTGCGTTTTTGAGCTCATTTAATCCTGAAAATACAAAAGGAAGACAAAAACACTCTTTTTCCAATATTAGTACTAAAAAAGGATTAGTTTTATACCTCATTTGATGTAATTTATATGTTGCATTTTACACACATCAAATACCCCCACACTTGAACTTTTGCTTGTCCTCAAGCAAAACTCTTTAATATGTGGCTTACACTCCCAAATGGAATAGGTAGAAGAGAAGGTTTTGGGCTTGTCGTAGAGTGTCGGGATTTCCAAGATCTTTTTGGGTTTTATTTTTATTTATTTACACTCCTATTCGTAATGATTTATTTAGAACTTTTCATAAAAAAATTACTTATTTGGGCATAACATGCCTTTTTAAAATTCTATTTATATACAAGTTCACATACCTCGCGGGGAAATCACTCACACTCGGCCGAAGGTGTATTTTTAGTGAATCACTCGAGAGCGGCATGGAACTTATTCCTACCATAGGCTTGCCAAGAAATCAATCCTCCTCCTTTTTAACTTTTATACCTTTGTAGATATCAAGAGGACTTTGCGGGTTAAGGGTTAGGCTAGGGTTAAAGGTAGGTGGTTGGGTTAGTGGTTAGAAAAAAGGCTAAAAGCGTAACAAGTGTCGGTTTTCGTATTTTTGCAACTTTTTATTTTGATGAAGCTTCTATTCAAACGAAGTTATTTTTGATTAACTTGTTTGTTTATTTTCTTTTTGCTTCATCATTATCAAAATTTTTTATTTTTATTTTTTTTTTTATTTTTTTTATTTTTTTATTTTTTTACGAAGAACCGAACTTGTTACTAAAATAAAGGGTTAAAAATGAAAAAGGTTTTGGTGGGTAAAAGGGTTTTTTGTTTGGGTGATGAAACGAAAAAGGTTTAGGCTCAAAGGGGTTAACTAGGGGGATTTTTGGGTAGGTGGTAAAAGAAAAAGAAAAAATAATGGTGTAGAAATAAAAAGGGTTAGTCCTAATGCCTCCATCATTTACTTACTCGGGTTTAAGTTGATAAGGACCGGGAATGTATTGTCATGGCAAGTTCTAGAGTCGTAAGAACCAAGCGGCTATTCACACAAGAAACGAAAAATGAGCATTTAGTCAAATGATATGTATTTTGTGTGCTCAATAAAGGCTCAAAACTCACTTTTGTGGGAATGGGTTTTTATGTGATCAAGTATGTATAATCAAATTTTAAATAAGTGTGTATGCCTTTTCATAATTTTCTTATGTTGGTTCTTTTTATCACTACGCTATCGGTTGTAAATTTGTAAAAATATAACCTTTTTGAGAACTTGAATTTCCCGAGTTAAACCTAGACAAGTAAAAAAAATGAAATTTTTGAAAAAATTTGGGGTGATTAGTGGTTCCAATAGAGTTTTGTGTAAGGCTTGTATTTAGGACTTGCAAAATTCAAGGTTTTAGCATCCCCCCCACACTTAAATTACACATTGTCCTCAATGTGTCCCAAAAATAAATTTTTAGGTTGATTAGATGTGTAAAATAGTGTTTAAAAAGCAAAAATTTGTGTTACTGGGCACTGAACACGGCCCCGTGTTGAGTGTGCACGACCCCGTGTTCAGGTGCCAGTAACAAGAACTTACAGAAGGTGGACACGGCCCCGTGTCCACTAGACACGGCCACGTGTCTGACAAAATTCTGCAGAACAGAAGCCATACAGCAGGTCTGGGAGGTGAGCACGGGGGCGTGTTGGCTGGACACGTCCCCGTGTGGACAGTCTGAAAGCCTAAAAAACAGGTTTCTTTCTCCGGTTTTTCCTTCCTGGCCCTATAGGTGCTGGGGCTTAGCACCCCAAGCCTTGGTTTGTACCTGTTTCATCACTTAATACCACACCAAGCAATACAAACATCCTACATTACCACAGTTAATTGTTCCAAGCATAAAGTAAAAGAAAAATAAAACGGAAAATAAAAGTGTTTTAAGGAAAGTAAATTGTTCAACTTCTGGCACGCAGGCCACCAACCGTTCGATAGATAAAGGGACTTAAACCTGTGGGCTCGCCATCAACCCGGTCCTGCTCCTCCAAACCCTCTAATCCATATCTTCATCGCTATCATCACCTCCATCCCCATGTCCCGCCATATGCTCCCGGATGCTGCTGATATCGTCTTGTATATCGTTGATGTTGCGTTCAATAGCTCCGACCCGGTGGTATGTGTTGTTGGCGAGGTTGTAGGCGTTCCTGGTACACATAAGGTTTTCCTGCATAAGATCATGTAAGCTTTGAAAATTAGGAAAACCGCCTCCTTGTGAGGAGGATTGACCCGGATCACCATGGGGTGGATACTGGTGGTGGGGAGGTGGTGCGTGAAGAACTAGGGCTTCCTGTGGGTTCCATGCATAACCTTGCGTTCTTTGGAAACTCACTGTCCCGTCTTCCGCCTCATAGAGTAAGTTCATGGCTCGGCAAATGTTGTAGTCAACTCGTCCCGACCATGGGCTTCTTTCAAAGGCTCTTGGAATTCGCGTGTAATGCTTAAAAAGACGGTACAGTGGAGGAAGACGGTTGAGATGCATGTTTTTCAACAGGAGATATGGAACATCAAGAGGTTTTTGGTTGTGGATACAGTGGAGGACAACCAAATCTTTCAACCCTACAACACCACTACTGTCGTGACGTTGGTTTAGAGAGTAGGTGAGGATCCTATGAATGTAGCGATAGAGCGGATCCCTCAGCTTTGTACTCTTGGTGCTACGAGGGTCGTAGATTCCTTCACCGATTTGAGCCCATGCGGCTTGTCTTTCATTTACCTCCAAGTCTCGTAATCCCCCGGTATTTTCTTCGTTTCCCGATTCCTCTTCTTAATATAGACCTATTATGGCACCAAACTGTGCCATGGAGATCGAGTACATTGTTCCTCCACACCGAAATACAACCCCAGTATCGTCAAATAGGTCACACCTTGAATCGAAGCTGAAGGTACTGTAGAACTCCATGGTACATTGATGCACTGACTGAAGCCTAGTGTTTAATGCAACAGCTAGTGGTCCCGTAACAATGTTGTTAAATCGGTTCAGCTGGTTCACCATGGTTAACAGTTCTGTGCAAGCTCTCCTCGGGTACTCTTCGGGTCTTGTTTGAAGAACCTCATACCTTGCCCTTGCATCAAGCTCACTTGCATTGAACCTTGTGAACTTTGCCATCTGAAAGAATACACCCAAGATCAGCACGAAACAGAAATGTTTTCGGATAAAACTGCAAACAGTGGGCTGGACACGACCCCGTGTCCAGCGGACACGGCCCCGTGTCCAGATGTCTGTTACTTAAAAACTTCATTTTTCGACCCGGTTTCGAAAACTTGAAAATTTTTGGTCCAATAGGTGCGGTTTCCCCCGAAAATGAAACCCTAAACACCGTTTTTCCCAAAATAACCCGTTTACCTTATCAATTTTGTCTTTTTCAGTTCAAGAGTAAGGGTTTGGGGTTTTTGTAAGAAATTGGGTGAATCTATGAACAATCTAAGTGTATTTACTTCCCTTAACACTATCCTAACTAAATGCAAACAGATTTAGGCAAAAATTTTAGGTTCGATTTGGATGAACATCAAGAACCCTAGATTTTTCCCCAAATTTGTGGTGTATTAACTACATGCAAGTAACTAATCTAACTACTACCTTAACGTTGTTAGATCGGTGAGAGACGTTGAAAATTCGTGAAAAATCGCCTGGAACCAGAGCTTTTGTGGGGAAACGGGGCGTGTGGAATGAAGAAACAGTTTTAGAAAAGGGGTTTTATCCCGTCTGCAGCGCGAACACGGCCCCGTGTCCAGCGGACACGGCCTCGTGCCGAGCAGTTTTTTTTTTTTTTTATGTGTGCGCGTTTGAGTGCCCCTTTTTCCCATAAGCTATGGTTTAGAAAACTTACCGCTTTATTTTGTCGTCTCAATCGTTCTTAACTTACCAGGCATGATGTTTTTATTCTTCCACAGTTTGAAGCGAGATCTCTTCTTCCTCATCCTCAATAAATCCTTGATAGAGTTTCAGCCGTTGGCCATTGACTTTGAATGGTGGCCCATTTCGAGGTTTAATTTCTACTGCACCGTGTGGAAAAATATGGGTGACGGAAAAAGGTCCTGACCATCTAGACCTTAATTTACCAGGAAACAATCGAAGTCGTGAATTAAACAAAAGAACTAAGTCTCCCACCCGAAATTCATTAGGTTTAATATGTTTGTCATGCAAATTTTTCATTCTTTCCTTATAAATCTCGGAGTTTGAGTATGCATAATTCCTAAGTTCGTCTAATTCATTTATTTGACAAAATCGATTTTTACCAGCAAATTCTAGATCTAAATTTACATTTTTGATTGCCCAGTAGGCTTTGTGTGCAATTTCTACTGGCAAATGACAACTTTTTCCATAGACTAGCTTATATGGGGTTGTACCTATCGTTGTTTTATAAGCAGTTCGAAAAGCCCATAAAGCATCATCTAATTTATCAGCCCATTCCTTTCTATTTAATCCTACGGTTTTTTCAAGTATTCGTTTTAACCCTCTATTAGTCACTTCGGCTTGTCCGTTTGTTTGAGGGTGATATGCCGTCGAAACCCGGTGATAGACCCCATATCTTGTTAAAATTTTTTCAAGTTGATGGTTGCAAAAATGGGTACCCCTATCACTTATTAAATCTTTAGGTGTGCCAAAACGAGAGAATAATTTTTTCAGAAACCTTACCACTACTCTTCCATCATTTGTTGGAAGTGCCTCGGCCTCGGCCCATTTAGACAAGTAATCTACTGCCACAAGTATGTATTTGTTTCCTTTTGATGGTGGGAAAGGTCCCATAAAGTCGAGTCCCCATACATCAAAAATTTCACAAACAAGAATGCCATTTTGTGGCATTTCGTTTTTGGAAGAAATATTACCTGTTCTTTGGCAAGCATCACATGTCTTCACAAGATTTTGGGCATCTTTGTAAATGGTTGGCCAATAAAATCCTGAATCGAATACCTTTCGTGCGGTACTGGCAGCACCATGATGTCCTCCGTATGGACCTTCATGACAATGGCGGAGAATTCTTCGTGCTTCACTACCATGTACGCATCGTCTGATGAGTTGGTCGGCACACATTTTGAAAAGATATGGATCTTCCCAAAAATAGTGTTTCACATTGGCAAAGAATTTTTTTCTTTGATGATGTGGCCACCCTTTTGCGACTATTCCGCTAGCTAGGTAGTTAGCAAAATTGGCGTACCATGGTTCTTCCTTATATTCCACCATTTCCAGGGATTCAGTTGGAAATTTTTCGTTGATTTGCTCGTCCCTGGTTGCCTCCAAAGCTGGGTCTTCTAAGCGTGAAAGATGATCTGCTGCGGTATTTTCTGCTCCTCTTTTGTCCTTGATTTCAATGTCAAATTCTTGGAGGAGTAGAATCCACCTAATCAAACGTGGTTTTGCGTCCTGCTTCTTAAAGAGATATCGAATGGCTGCATGGTCTGTATAGACTATAGTTTTAGAAAGAACAAGATAAGAACGAAATTTATCAAAAGCAAATACCACAGCTAGTAACTCTTTTTCAGTTGTTGTGTAATTTTCTTGTGCATCGTTAAGTGTTTTACTAGCATAATATATTGGGTGGAAATGCTTTTCTTTTCTCTGTCCCAAGACAGCTCCAACTGCAAAGTCACTAGCATCACACATGATTTCGAAAGGAAATTTCCAATTAGGTGCTATCATGATAGGCGCATTGACTAGCATTTCCTTTAGGGTCAGAAATGCTTGATTGCAATCCTTGATAAACCGCCTATAAAATCCGGCATGCCCTAGGAAACTTCTAATAGCTCTTACGGAGGATGGAGGAGGTAACCTAGAAATGGTATCTATTTTGGCTCGATCCACCTCCATTCCTTCGCTTGAGATTTTGTGACCGAGTACTATTCCCTCTGTTACCATGAAATGGCATTTTTCCCAATTAAGGGCGAGGTTAGTTTCCTCACATCGGGATAGCATTCGTTCAAGTTTAGCGAGGCATTGGTCGTATGAATCCCCAAAGATAGAAAAGTCGTCCATGAAGACTTCCATTGCTTTTCTATCATGTCATGGAAAATGGCTACCATGCAACGTTGGAATGTTGCAGGGGCATTACATAGACCAAAAGGCATGCGTCGATAAGCAAAAGTTCCATAGGGACATGTGAAAGTTGTCTTTTCTTGGTCTTCGGGTGCTATCGGGATTTGAAAGTAACCTGAAAAACCATCCAAGAAACAGTAAAATTTATGACCGGATAATCTTTCTAACATTTGATCAATGAAGGGTAAAGGAAAATGATCCTTTCTTGTTGCTTCATTTAATCGTCTATAATCTATACATACTCTCCATCCTGTGACGGTTCTTGTTGGTATTAATTCATTCTTTTCATTAGTAATTACCGTCATACCTCCTTTCTTTGGAACTACTTGGACGGGACTTACCCAAGGACTATCGGAAATAGGATAGATAAGTCCGGCGTCAAGTAATTTGATGACTTCGTTTTTAACCACTTCTTGAACATTTGGATTTACGCGACGTTGTGGTTGAATGACCGATTTGTAGTCATCATTCATCAAAATTTTGTGTGTGCACATAGAAGGACTAATTCCTTTTATGTCAACAAGTTTCCAAGCTATTGCATTTTTGTGTTTTTTCAAAAGATTGATTAGTTTTTCTTTTTCTAAGTTATCTAATTTAGACGAAATAATTACAGGTAACTTACCATCTTTGTCTAGAAAAGCATATTCCAAACCTTTTGGAAGTTCTTTGAGCTCAAGTGGTGGGTCTTTAGGAGACTCCTTATTTGGTTGCTCGTTTCGATCAAGAACTTTAAAAGTTTGTTCTATGGCGACCTCTTCTTCAACAAAGTGGTCAATCTCTTCACTTGTATCGGGTGGTTCATCTTCATCTTCAATTAGGGGGTCATTATTGCCGAAGGGATATTTCATTGATCGTTCGAGATCGACACTTCTTTTAAATGCCCCTAATTGAAGAGGTAAATTACTGAACTTCCGGTTTTTCAAAGCTTCGTGAGTTTTTACAAATGGTCATCCCAACACTAGAGGAGCGTCATCGAGGATGACAAAGTCGGTTGGGATTACCATTTGATTTGTTTGAACCAAAACGTCTTCAACTATACCGATTGATTTCATTACTTTCCGATTGGATAGAAAAATGGGTATTTGAAGTGGAGAAAAATCACTAATACTTAATTTTTCGAAAATGTAGTTAGGCATTATGTTAACACAAAGATCTTTATCGATTGTGACATT